>VWYI01015650.1:0-27725 GCA_013399455.1 Anthoscopus minutus
CCCCGCCCCGGGGCCCGTGCCCCGCGCGGGCTGCAGGTGGCGCTGCGGCCCCGGCTGTGCCCGCAGCTCGCAGGGCGCGCAGCTGCGCCGGGAACACTCGCCCAGGCTTAAAATTCTGCTCAGTTCTGCTCTGGCGCTATTCTTTTCAGTCACAAGAAACTTTGTTTTCCTTTAGCGTTGTTGACGCTTTCATACTGTGCTTTGTGGCTACAAACTTGTATAGCAACAAACCTCTCGGACTTTCATGCTGTGGCTTTGCCATCGCTGTGGTGAAACCTGTCTGCTATTTTTGGCTGGGATAGGATTCATTTTCTTTACATCAGCTTTGTTTTGCATCTCTGCTGAACACAGAGTTGGTAATTTAGAGATGGTTTTGTTATTGCTGAGCAGGGCTGACACAGAGCCAAAGTCTTTGCTGATTTTCCTACTGCCACGCTGGCAAGGAAACTGGGTGTGCATGGGAAATTAGGAGGGGACACAGCCGGGACAGGTGACTCCAAGTGACCGAAGGGATATTCTAGACCATATGACATCATGCTCAGTATATAAAGTGGGGGGAAGAAGAAGGAAGGGGGCAACATTAGAAGTGATAGCCTTTTACTTTCCCTATGAAACTGTCTTTTTCTCAACCCACAAGTTTTCTAGTTTTTATGCTTTCAACTTTCTCCCTGTTCCACTAGGGGAAGTAATAAGGAAATAGGAGGAAAAAAATATACAGTATCTTTCTTTTCTAATTTTTATGTCTATAGAGTAGTGATGCTATAATGTTTCAATCTGAAATAGTTACATGTTGAAGACAACATAGTTATAATTTTAATATGTAAAACCCTAAAGTGGATGGCTGTGTAAATTATATCACAGTAACAGAACAGCTATAGAATAATGGAACAAAATAGTTTAGGAGGAACCTCTGAGGTTGTCTACTCAACCCCTACTCAAAGTGGGCCCAGCTTACATCAGATTGCTTAAGTTCTTGCACAATTGGATTTTGAGTACCTGCAAGAACTGAAATTTTACACCTTTACTGTGCATCTCTTTCCAATCTGTGACCACCTTCATGCCCTTCTTTGCTACAAAGCTGTAGGGCTGACTAATTATCAGCTTTGTGCACCGGGTCTCCTTGGGCAGGTCTCAGCCTGTGCCCGTGCAGGGGCTTGCTCTTTGCCAGCCAGAACAGGACTTGCATTTGCCTGTGCTGAAATTCATGTGGTCCCTCTCAGTCTGCTGAGGTTCCCCATGGATGATAGCCCTGCCTGCTGATTTAATTTACACTCTCCTCAAAATTTCTGAGGGTCTCATTGTCCAGATCACGACTGTCTGGTTTGAGAGCTCCTCCAAAAACACACTGAAAGAGTAATTAGGAAAGGTAAATTGAGGAGTATAGGAGGTAAGGGTGCCCAAGAAGGCTGATCAGAAAAGAATCACGCTCAATTAGGCAGAGAAGTGGCTGATAGTCAGAGAGAAGAGTGCAGATTACTGATCCCAAGGTTCAAGAGACAAACAAGATTTGTGTCACTAGAATGAAAATAGTTGGGCAATGGTTGGAGAAGGTTTTACAATGCAGCTTGAAGTAGAAACTTCAGGGAAGCACTTTACAAAATGGGAAGAAGAGGCAAGTACTTTCATATTTTCAGCAAAGGAAATCAGTATTAAACTACTCTTAATATTTGATGATGTTTTTGTTCAGTTAATGAACTAAAGTTATTGTTGCATTCTTAATGCCTATATAAAGTACTAGAGTGTATCAGGATCACACAACCTCATAAGGGTTAAATTAAAATAAGTCTCTAAAGCCCCAAATTGTTCACATTTCAATACTGTGGCTGGGTATCTTGTAACAAATAAAAGCAAAACATTCCTCTGGAAAGGATAACCCTCCTTGCCTTGGTAAATGCTAAATCTGTGTTCTGTTTCCATTTAAAATTACTTCATTTAAAAGCTCTTCAATGACATGGAATTTCAGTTCACTTGCAGCAAATGTGAAGCAATACTCTGCTTGTTTTTTCCTTATTGAGTCAGTATTACCAATGAATATTCTTCCATTAGAATATGCTTGCATCTATTTTTTCTCCATTCTCAATGTAACTACAGATATTGAGCTTCCTTTAAGACTACGTGATTTCTTATTATTAGCTTTCCTTCAAAGAGTCGTGAAAGTTAAAATACAGAGGAGCATTGTCCTATTCCCAACCTTAGATCAGAGTGATACGAAGTTCCTGGACAAGAAAATGAAAACAATGATTTTAGCTTTATCAATATTGAGCAAAATTTGTATAGATAAAAGAAATATTCAAATCAGATGATGCTTATAAGTGGAAGTACACACAGACTAACAATAAGAAGGGAAGACTGTTTGTTTGGGAAGTCCTCAATTTTTTACTTTGAAACATTATTTTGGCTCTTTCCTCAAATTTTTCAGTTCCTGAGCTTGACTCTTAATCAATTATTTCATTCAGAAATAATGTGCAGACAAAATTGCATGTGCATAAAAGGAAGAAAGCCATTGGTAAATTCAGTTGTATAAAATAGCAACACACTGCTTTACGACCTAACACTATTTCTTAATGCATCTAGACAAAAGTCACTTTTCTCTAACCATTTTTTGGTCTTATTCAACACTTTCATTGAAACTGTTAGGGATCAACAGAAGCAGCTAACTTCAATTATGATTTTAAGTTTTTAATGCTCTGACATTTGAAATAAAATCAGAAAACATGCAAATAAAGCCTGGATGGTTTTCTCTCAAATCTGTTGCCATTCACCAATGTGAGGACTAAATCTGACCCTTAGTTCACTTTACCATAAAATGGACAAGACTGTCTCACAAGACATTCTTGTAAGTATTACACTAAGCTCTCTGTCCTACTTATCATCTTAATCTATATTACATTCCTCAGTTAATCAGAAGAAAACTGCTTTCAGATTTTTAAACATCAAGTGTACTTTTATACCATCACATTTAAAAACCTCCACATATCAGGAGGCAAATTAAATGTATCTGAAACCTTTGTGACCCTTCAAATGGAATTCCTTCAATCAAGATAATATAACATGTAATACATTGTTTGCAAGCATTTACCAAATAGTCCTAAACTTGAATCTCTGCAAATCTCTCATGTAAAAAATGAAGCATGTTTTTGTCTTAAGCTGAACTGACCTACACTTGCACTGAAAGATTAATATTGAGTTGCAAAATGCTGTTTAGATTGCTAGGCTACTCGTGATGAGACCTTGATATCTTCAGGAATGAGCCTCCTGCTCTAATTGACCTTACTTTGAGCAGAGATGGGACTAGAGGTCCTTTCAAAACTCTTCAGTCCTGTGATCTGTTTCAGTCATGTCAGATATATTTGCTACTTTTCCAGGTGCCTTCTTTATGCACGCACTGAGTATTACCATGCTACTTAACAACTTTGGTTGAATGGCATCCTTATCCTCTCCTCAGCCTCACATATTGATGTAAATGACTGTGATAGGTCCTGCAGCTGTTCCAGCTTCTTCCAGCAATGACCAGAGCTCTTTCTCATTCATCCGTAAATATAACATCATAAGATTACTGTTGGCCAAGGATAAAGCAGACAAAAGTCTCTTTCACCTTACCAATATCTCCTCTCTTCCCTTTCTGTGTTCAGTACATGTGCTGTAGGAGTTCCTGAGTAACCAGTGGCATGCTTCAATGTCATTGTTTGTCTCTTGTAGAATCTTTATTTTGGCACTGTCTAGACAGTTAAGTAGATTTTCTGCTAAAAGATATTAAGAATTATTCTACTTGGTAGCGAAATAATCAATTCTTCTCAATAGCACTGCCCTGAGACAAGTTATAGCATAATATTTTTGCATAGAATATGGGCTTTATTATGTACTAAAATCTATGTACTAATTGGTACACTCAGACAAAATCAGTTTTGGGAAGTCAAAAGTCGTAATAACACCAGTAAAATGATTAATCTAAGCCATCATATTTAAAAATAGAAAGATTGGAGCAGGTTTACTTTATTGTTCAGAAGTCAAAGTCTGTCATTATTAGACAATAAGACAAATGTTTGCATTCTGTGGAGCAATTAGCAATCCTAGTGCTTGTCCTTCCTATGTGGGGACCTGAAACCTCTAGCCCAGTGGGCTTCACTTTGAGACCATGTTATAGGAGAGAATTAAAATCTAAACAATACTAATTTAGACAGTAATTAAACCAACCATTGACTGACTGGTGATATTGTAGTCTGTTGCTTGGCAACTGCTAGGAGCTGACAAATAAGTTCTTTCTTTTAAACTGATATTAATTGCCTCATTTTATTAAGCTAGGAAAAAAACCCCAACATTACAATGAATTTAAAAGCTTCTCTTGTGAGAAGATAATATAAGGAAAGATACAGGATTAAATCACAGGAAAACAGCTAGAATAGAACAAGGGGGAGAGAGGAGAGGAGAGGAGAGGAGNAGAGGAGAGGAGAGGAGAGGAGAGGAGAGGAGAGGAGAGGAGAGGAGAGGATTTGAAACACAATGTCTAAAAGATGTAGTTCTTCAGTGTGGGAACATTGTCATAGCAATAATACTGGTTGGTTGGTTGATTGGCTGGCTGGTTGGTTGGTTGGTTTGGGGTTTTTTGTTTTGGGGGTTTTTTTCAGTCTGGAAAAGCTAATTTGACAAAATAGAACTGTTTTGATACAATTATTTTTTTTCCCTAAATATAGGCCTCAATTTGCATAAGGATTTTGTTGGTGCAGTATTGAAGATCTTTCAGAGTAATCTTAAATAACCTAAAAAATCCCATTAAGAATATTTATTTAAACCATTTTTGAATGAATAAGGAAATGTAAATTCAGGTACTTGCTATAACAAGAGTAGAATAAAAACTTGGAACTGGATCTTCAGTAATGAAGGTGTTTTATCCCATATTGCGATAACATCCTCTCCTGGCTTCCAAGGCTTTAAAATGTTGCTCTATTTCCAAAATTACATTTTGCATCATTCTTCATGCTGCGTATTAGAGAATTCTAAAGATCACCTTCTGCAGTGAACAGGACAATTGTAATTAGCTGAGATGATGAACATGGCTAGACTTTGCCAAAAAAGAGCAGCTTTCATGTAGCTCAAATAATTCATTGTAATTAGATTACCTGATTATTTGGGTTTAAGGAAAGAAAACAAAAGCACATTATAGTACAGGCACATTAACTACAATATAATTAGCATAATTGTAATGTAATTGTAATGCAGTTGCAATTTGTTAAAAATTATTCTTGCTAATGTATCTGAATTATGAAGTCTAATTGAAGTTTACTTGATAGTTTCATCTTCCATATAACACAAGATAAACTCTTTGTTCATTGCTTCAGATGTCTCATTTTTTGTTTTTGTTTCTCTGAAGAATCTGGGCAAAAATCCCTGATACTCCACTTGCAATTAGGATGTCCAGTCAACTGCTTGATCAGAGCACCTCTTCATATGGAACCAGTGGTTTTGTAATGAGAAGGGGGATTTGGATTGACTTTCCCTTCTACATATAAAATTTGTTTAGACTGAGTCTGTGTTGAGTTCTTAACACAACTTTAGGTGATTCCTAATATGATTGGCAAAAGGACAAGGGTGTGCCAGTGCTGAGCATCACTTTCCTATTTGGTGCAGAAAATCCAGAGTTTGGTGAAGAAAATCCAGGGGCCAAAGTTTCAGCCAAAGCTGATTGCCAGTCTGCCAAGGGAGTGAGGCAGGGAGGGAAGATGGCATCTCTGCTACAAAGAAATGTTAGCTTAGTGTCTCTCATTTAATCCTAGAGCTAGGCCAAGGATGAAAGAAGGTGCTTAAGTAAAATCAGACTTTACGCCTAAAATTATATCTGGGATTTAGATGCTATCCCTTTCTCCTCAGACAGCTGGCTTACTTGTTTTCCCATAGTCTTGCTAAGAGGAGTTGCTGTCACTTATCATTAAACAAAGTGTCTTAACTTGATTTGAGGTGAGCCAAATGAGCTCAAGTGCTCATTACTTGTGTCCCAAATGAGCATCCTCAGTGCTGCAAAGGAATCCCATCCTCTCTTCACTGCCCTACCAGGCAGGGCAAGGGAGCACCAAAGGAGTCTGGTCCAACTGCCCACTGGATAAGGCACTGCTGGGATGAGGGAGCAGTGAAGCCCTCTGTGAGGCTGCTGCAAATTGTCTCCTGTGACTTTTCAGTTCCAAATGCCAGAAATTACGGGAGCAGGAACCAGGACTTGGTTGACATGGATTACATACATCTCCAGTGGAGCTTGCTAGAGAGTGGTATGCCTTTTCCTGGAGATAGCAAGAATTGGAGCAAATTGAAAGTTTGAATACCAAAGGAAGACTTTGTAATAACCTGCACAAATGAATGACCTCCCTAAGTCTTCATGAGAAAGGTACTGGAATGCATCTTGAAAGAGATGGGTTTCTATCCTTTTCTAAAGCCCCTGACCTCAATGGTATCTTGTGAAAAAGGGAATTGCAAGAATGCAGAAGCTGTAGTCTGTCAGTTCTACTTTGTTCTCTGTATGTGGAATTAAGTTACTAATTAGGGTAAGGAGCCATAAGAGAAGTCACATGCTCTTTTGCCCTGAAGATCTTAAAATTAAAAATACTTGGAAAGAGATTCTTAACACAGAACTGGGAATTAATTGGCTGTGGCTATACACAAGGAAGTGTTCATTATTTTCAGTTTGCAAAATATTCTTCTCCTTAGTATTTCAAGATTCTTGCTAGTATTTAGATGGAAAAACATCATTAAAAGTAAATAGGCTATAGTGAAGGAATTTTTTTAGCATGAAGTACTCAATCTCTTGCCAGAACTTAATGAAATTTATGATGTGAGAATGTCTAGCAGCTGAAAAAAAAAATTTTAAAAAGCCCTAATTTTTTTTCAGCTGTAACAATTCTATAATAAAAGCACCTTTGGAGTAGCTACGTCAGTGATTTTCACAGGCACCACACACATTATGCATAGAGAAAGGACTAGCTATTTGTGAGAGACCTGAGATTTTTGCTGTGTAAAAGTAGCTAGTCCAGCCTTTCTTTGACCAGTTGTTCCCAGCTGTATACATTAAGTGGATCTTTAATACCTAGCCAAACATTCTTTGACTAGAACAGCTGTATGAGTAAAAGCCCACAGTCTTTAATGACACTCCACTCCACTGGACAGCAACCTCTGTTTGTGAAGAGCACTTTCTGTGTTGATACTTCAATTGATGTGGTCCCCACAGAAATCCCCAGCTCTTCCCAGGGGCTTGGGTGAATCCAACCTGGAGCAAGGCACTTCCAGAGCTGTGAGCTGAGGCAGGCACCATCAGCCTTACTGATATCAGCCCTTGCTGCTCAATTAAGAAAGACCCTAAGGAAGGGGCATTATCTAGATGATCAAGAAGAATGAAACAGACATGTGGGCTTTGTCAGCTGCTATGAAAAGCATATTCTTCTGCATGATGAAGAAAATTCAGTATATGGAAAAATATTATTATTTAATGAACTCCCATTGTCATTCTCATTTGAAGTTGCTAATGAGGCTGAAGTCAATATCCTTTATCTGTTCAGTAAAGGGAATTCTTCATCTTGACAGTCCAAGATTGCCAATGGATAGATGCAGATTTGTGAGAAGAACTAAATGGTGTTTACTGTGGTGACTGATTATGTCCTGAAGAATCATGTGTTTTTCTCCAACAGTAGAGGATATAATTTAATTAGACTGTTATTTTAAATGTTCTGACTTTTTTTAATGTATTAACTTATGGCCTGTGGCTGATAGAAAAGAAATTAACACTGACTCCTTTGAGTGTGGAATGAATAGCAGTTTGCAAGGGGAGAAAATTAATTATAAATGCCTACTATTTAAGTTTTCCAGATTCAGATGATAAATGAAGCAATTATTACATGTCAAGTATATAAACAGTAATTCATCAACATTTCAGCTTATTAATTCTAACATTTGCCATTCCATGTAACATATTTATCACGTTTTATTGCTTGTTGATGAAAAATCTAGCTTAGTTCTCTCAATTATCTTTACACAGCTGCATAATGAAGCAACAAAGTAAGGATGTATATCACAGTCCTGAACACCATGAAAAGGTTCTGGTTTGTCTTGACTTGACCTCAGAATAAAGCACTGAGACCTGAGCCTGTCCCAGCTACAGACATTCATCCTCATTTCAATTTCCCAGCCTTGCTTTCAAGATGTTGTGCTGCCATGCTCCTGATTTCACTTCAGAATCTATTTCTGCCTAATATTATGTGTCCAAGCCCCACTGACTGAAACTGCTTGGGTGCTCCTTCCTGCTCTTTCTAATCCTATATTTGTGGCTTTCCTCATCGTTTTTCTATGCCTGCAATTGCATAAGAGCTGGACTTGGAGACCTCCAGAATTTTCAGATCTGTCTCTGAAATCCTGGTATCCTGCTCTCCATAAACTGCACTGGAATATGTGACCCATTTCCTTTCACCCATTTCCTTTCATTCTCAGAGATATCTGTCTAATCCAGGATCCTCCAAATTTTGCCTTTATGGACTGAAAACAAAGGCTTCAGCTCCCTCTTGACAGAGACAGACAGCTATGTTTGTTAAGGATCTATTTACAGAGCTGTTGTAAAATCTTCCTGTCTGCACTGCTGCTTCAGTCTGGAGGCTCTTCCAGTACAGGGTGTCAAAATGCAGAGTCACGGCCATGCAAATGGATAGATCACAAGTGAGACAGTCTGGGTTTCCTAACAGCTTTTTGCTGCTGCGTGATATGTGATTAATTGTTTTATATCCTAGGGTGAAATTGTGGCCCAAGTTACACTGCCAAGTTAAACTGCCATGACTTTAACCACTGGTGTTCTGTTATTCCTTCACAAGGTTAGCCAAACCAGGTTTTGGGCTGCAAAATCACAGTAAACACAAGCCACTTGAATTTAAAGGAAAATGAAGATTTAAAACCACATTTTACAAACCAGTCACTTTAGGAAAGGCATGTATGCTGGCAGTTGCTGAAATGGCTACAATATACTCATTTTAGGCTGATCTGTAATGTCTTGCTAATTAAGTCTTCTAGCCTTAAGGCTGCATCAGTCCCTGAGACCGTTTAGCCACAAACACATGGTGCAGGTGCATTATAGAATAAAACAAAAACCTGCACAGAAACACACATTTGTGGCAGGCACCTTTGCACCAAGAAACTTGATCTGATTCCCCTGCTGACAAGACTGAGGCTGAAGCAGACCATGGATGACCAGGACAATGAATGCAGTCAGTCTGTGCTTTGCCCTGGAGTCGCACAAAACCCAGTTCTGCTGGGCCATCCACCCTCAGAGCCACGTGCTTGGCATCTCCCTCTAAACTTACTGCATGGGTCTTAAGTCCCAGCTTAAGAACAGCTGAAGTCCTTCCCCTCCTTACAGAGTGTTTAACAGCTGTTTGTAATGTTTCAACATATATATACATTAGAAACTATGGCACCTCAAGTGACTGATATTGCTCTGACGCATTCAGGAGCAAAGTCACATAATTTGTTTGTATGCAATATCTTTATGTTTGTTATGAAACAGTATGTTTATAGTGATGCCTTGGGCTTTTAGGTTTTCTGTTTTGCAGTGGTGTGTGGCTTTTGCTCAGGGTTACTAAGATCCTTTCACAAGGAGATGAAGACACAACAATCCTACTCCAACTGGGGACTCAAGGACACTTTTACCAAACTTCAGGCTCAAAGTGAAAAGAACGAGGAAGGAAGACAGCGGGCAAGTGGCATTCCTCTATGCAAATGGACCCAGACATATGAAATATGTGGTCTTGGGACTGGGCCCTGCTCCCTTTGCCTCCATTTTGGAACCATCCAGACACAGTCTGATTTGTAGCGCTGCTGCTGTCCAGGTGTGGCCTTTCAAGGCCTCAATAAATATCCTTTATTCTCCTTAACTCCATCTAGTCTCTGTTCCAGCTCTTCCAAGCATCAATAAGAGCTGACACAATCTTGTCAGCATGAGTTGGCACCAGAGTCTAATTATATCATATAAAAGCCCCATTTGCATTGGTTATCATATTCATCAGTCTCACTTGCCCTGATAAGTTAAGCGGCCATGCAAAGAAACAGTTTCAAACAGAAACTTAAAAAGAAATATCCAACTTTCTAAGATTAGCATTTAGTTTTATTTTTTAAATAGTTAAAAAAAATGCCCATACAAGATATTAACAATATTATACTTGAGCATAGATGGAAAAAATTACAGGCTGACAGTGTTTATTCAGAAGGCTGCCCAGGACAGTAGTAAAACTAGAGTGGAAGTGTCATAACATCTGACATCCCAAAATAAATTTTGAGCTCATGAATGTAACTTTTTTGCTGACAATCTCAAGTTTGTTCCATATTTCCACCCATGTCTTGGGGTCAAACAAATATTACCTCTTTAACAGCAGTCTCTTTCCTCTCCTTGCTGTGGTTCAAAGAATCACTTGCAGATGTTCAAAGTTACTTTCCTGCAAGAGAGAGAGAAATTATTACATTTCTCCAAAGAAAATAGACTCTTCTCCCCATTTGCCTAATATATGTATCGGGCTGTGCTGCCTGTGTTATCTCTCAGTGTAAAATAAAAGTCTTAGAAGCTATGTTTGTATATGAAGAGTCATTGTGATATTCATTGTGTAACCGGGCATTGTGATTTAACCCCTGCCGAGAGCTAAGTACCATGGAGCCACTTGCTCACACACCTGTAAATAAAGCTCCTGGGTAATAATAGTAATACTATAACAATAATGATAATAATAATAATATAAATAAAGAAGAGACAACAAAAAGAGAGAGAAAGGAATAAAAGCACAGAAAAATAAGTGATGCACAACACAGTTGTTCATGCCCTGCTTACCAATATCCAGCCTATCCCTGAGCTGTGAAAGGCAGCTCCCAGCCACCTCCTCCCAGTTTATATACTGAGCATGATGTTCTATGGTATGGAATAACCCTTAGGCCAATTTGTGCCAGCTGTCCTGGTCATGCTTCCTCCTGTCTTCTTGTGCACATGTCCACTGGCAGAGCATAGGAAACTGAAAATTCTTTGCTTAGGGTAAGCACTGCTCAGCAACAAGTGAAGCATCAGTGTGTTATCAACATTGTACTGTAACAGCTACTAGAAAGAAGGAAAAGAAAATCTCTATCCCACAAAACCAGGACACTAGGAATAAGAAATGAAAGAGTTTGATTTCTCTTTAACACTTCTGTACAATCTAAGAACATCACATACATATTTCTGAGATGATTAGCTTGTTTTGAAGTATCAGAATTTGTTAAAATTTTTTCTTCTCTGTAGTAGTATTTTCTTTCCGTTTGTGTGTTTTTAATGAGAACTGAAAAAAATGCTGACTTTTGTCTGGATAGTATCTGAAGCAGTGTTTTGCAGATGTACATGTCCCTAGTTAATTTAACTGGCTTTAGCAATGTTTGAGGATGTTTCAGATGTCCTCTGCAGACTCAGTTATGAAGCATGATAGAAATTATTGTGGACCCTCCTGTGGTACCACCAGTGCTCTACCTGCTGCTGCTTTTTTTTAATTGTTATATCTGAATATCTCAGTCCATTCAGGGGGATCTCTACAAACTCTAGTTAGCTGGAGGCTAGAGGTACCTCCTAGGAGATATGATAGAAATATTTTAATGAGAATACTGTATTAAAAATCCTTACAGTAAATAAACCAAGTTTGGTTTTGTTTGGTTTGGTTTTTTTAAATGGATACACTGTTGTTTAAGACATAATTATCTTGTACAGAATCAGCATCTTTAGCTACAGTAAAGGGTAGCAGAATACCTTCTATGTAGCCTCAGTAGAACTCTTCATTCAAAAAGGTAATCAAAATTTCATAGCAAAAATCTAAGGCTGATACTTATCCAAGCTGTTCTCATTTGGAGCTGGACAAGAAAATGAGAGAAAATATCTCAGAATCTGAAGGGTATTGAAGGGAAACCACGTCAGATATTTTTGAGCATAAATCAACTCACTAGCTAAATTAAGGTGTACATGCTGTGCAACTTCAGCTCACTCAAAATGCAAGCCTGGAGGGTTTTTTTGGTAGACCTTCCAGCAAAAACAGTCTCAAAATAAAAATACATAAATCCATTCCAGTCTGGGCTGCCTGCAGGGATGTGAGAGAAATAAAACATCCCAACAAGATGTATTTATGACATCTGGAGCAGGCTCAGTACAATGAGGTTTGGACCGAAGACTGAATCTTCATTTGCTGAGCTATCCATAGTGACAGTGAGCAGAGAAGGAACATAGCAAACCATTTACCTAATAATTGAGCAAATAGTCTAGATCTTTTTTAACAAAACTATTTTGAAAAATATTTCAGTAAGAGCTAAAAAATGTGACTAATAAAACCCCTAATTTTTTCCAGGAGCACTTGCAGTAAGTCACAAAGAATGCAGCTTCTATCCTCTCTGTATACCATTATCATCACAGATATAAAGCAGGTAATTTGCAAGATGCCAAAAATTTGCTTGCCAGGACAGAACAACATTATTTATTTTTGTGCTTGGTTGAAGGTCTTTAGTTATGATCTTGAGGGGTGGGACCAAGAATAACACTCTTTCTGAATGTCCAAACAGTTTGACAATTTTTTTAGCAGCATTACAAAGTCATCATCTGCTTTCAGTGTTTACAAAATTAAAGATATTATGGAAAAGCTAAATATTCTACATTCCAGCCAGTATGGGTTGAGTGAATTTAACTTATGGAATTTCTTGCACACAAACCAAAAGCAATGTCATGAATATTAATTCTGTCTCTAAGTTAAAGAAGGAGCAGAAATACTGCAAATTAGATTTATCAATATTAACTACAGAAGTAATTTAAATTCTAAACATGTTTTAATCTTGACAATACTTGATGCAGAAGTCACATACCTGTCTCTTTATAAAAAGAGAGAAAAAAAATGTTATTTCTTTTTTCATATGCTTCCTCAAAAGTCTTTAACATCATCTGGATAAAAAAACCAAGTTCACAAGTAATTTTGCTGTTACCCTCAATATGACAGCAGGAAGCATCAAGCTAAAGAATACCTGGGTTTTAATTGATGTATCTGATATAAATCCTTTCCTTTTAGTGTTTGGATTTGCTAAATCTTGTCCTTCAGTGCACATGTCTTCTTTTCATGTCTAGTTTTAAAAGTTTTTATTCTGTCAGAATCTTTACAATTAAAATTCAAAGTAATTTTTTTTTTTAAGCACAGAAACTGGTTCAGGATAGTCTAGCAACCTCTAATTTAGAGAGAAAATCCATTGAGAGGGGAAAAGTGAAGACAGAATGGAAGTTTTCTGAGAATAAATAAACATTTAGGAAAGTACTAGAGATGAGAATATGTAAAATTGTTATTAAGCTTCCATGTTGATGCACTTATTCACTGTTCTTGGAAATGTGGAAGTGTCAGTGCAGTACTGTCTCCAATGAAGTCAGAGGAGGAGTTGGTTTTCTGATGTGGATATACAGAGGTTTACCATGTCACTAAGAAATGGCTTGTCTAAAAAGTACAGAGAATATCCCACAGGAGCCATGGTTTGCAATATGACCAGGAAAAACACTGTACCTCCTTTTGCAACTTAGTTTCATGAAAACTGAATTACCTGTAGGAATTACTCTCATAAATAATGTTGAGTTTAAGGTATGCAGTACCTTCACTAACGTGCAATTAACAGTCCCTATGAAAGAGAGGAAAAAAAGCAAGCTGGGCTGTATCTTGAATTCAGTTATTTGAAAAGTGGTTTGCAAAAAAGCCAGCACCAGCACTCCCACAGCCATAGCTAGGAATCCATGGAGCTCATGTCCTCCTTATTTACTTTTTCAGGTGTGTGACCAGTGTGTAATCTCCTCAGAAGTTACCTTGTGGCAATGTGTAAATGAGTCCTGAAGCTGCTCTGAAATTCTTACTTCCCAAGAGTGACAGATGGGAACCCAGAGGCCCCCCTGCCTCACCAGAAATCTGGAGGTAAAACCTCTCTGCCTGAGTAGACAGCCAGCAGACAGTGCCAATAGTGGCCAGGAGCTTTGGGTAGAAGGGATGTGTCTGTGACACCTGGGCACCTCAGAATTCCTGGTGGAGGATCAGTCTGCTTCTCAGACCAGAGGAACTGCTTGGCAATGTAATTTCTGAGAGTCCCTGTTTTGGTTTTGCATTTTAGCTGGCTGGAGTGTGGAGGGGGGCAACACTTAGTGGTGAGGCTCCAACTCCCACCTTGCCAGCTGCTGGCCCTGGAAAGTTCTCCCTGCAGCAGGAAGCATCAGGGCCCCCTCTGCACTGGCCCCAGGGGTGTCCCTTAAGCACTGGGCATGGAGTCAAGTGATGCTTCACAGCTGCAGGCTGAAGTGAAGACGTAGCTAGGAAAGCAGCAGGTGAGCTCACAAGACAAGCAATTCTTGTACATATTTGGAAAATCTCAGGCCATTAAGTTTGATTCAATATTGGCTGTTAATCCAGGACTGCTGTTCTTTCCTCCTCGGATTGGTCCAAACAAAACAAAGAATGCAAGTCCACTCATGAGGAAAAGGTTTCAAGGGATTATTATCTCAGCCATTAAACAGATCTCAAGAGTATTATTATACAGATCAGGTCAAGGAGCAATTTGAAGGCTGCTCTTGCTCTCTGAAGGACCTTCTTTCTTCCCTGTAGCTGCAGACTGACAGACCTCTGCACCTGCGTTACCAATCTCCAGATAAATGTTTTAATGAGTATTTGAGTTTGCCTTTCAAGTTTCATCTTTTCCTAGTGTTGCAATGTATTTTCTCATCTAGACAGTATCAGCTTAGTTGGCTCCAAAGAAGTAGTGATGGATACATACAGTCTTTTTAGTAAAATTTTCACTGTAAAATAACAAACTATTAAGCATTATCTCAGTCAGATTTTAGATTTTAGCCCATTTTATGCAGCTGGAGTTCAAGGTGGGCAGTTTCTGATAATCAAACACTAAATAAAAATTCTGTTTCGTAAAGTATAATCAAAGAATGCTTTGGGTTGGAAGGGACCTTAAAGACAATGTCATTCCAACCCCACTGCCATGGACAGGGACACTTCTCACTAGACCAGGCCTTGAATACTTCTAGGGAAGGGGCATCCACAACTTCTCTGGACAACCCATTCCAGTGCTCCACCAACCTCACAGTGAAGAATTTCTTCCTAATATCTAATTTAAACCTTCTTTCTTTCAGTGTGAAGCCATTCCCCTTGTCCTGTCACTACATGTTCTTGTAAATAGTCTTTCTTTATCTCTCTTGTAGGGTCCCTTCGGGCACTGAAAGCACACAAGCAGGTGACCCCAAAGCCCTCTCTTTCCCAGGCTGGACAAACACAGCCTTTCTCAGCCTTCCCTTATAGGAGAGGCGCTTCATCCCTTGGATTAGCTTGGTGGCCTCCTTTGCACTTACATAAAGGTGTAACTAACACAATCACATGGGAAAATACAGAACAAGTCCTATTTTTTCTCTTTAGTGTTGGAAACAGTTTAATGATGAGCTACTGGAATCAGTCTGACATGGTTTTAAGTCCAGCTGGAGCCACTTGCCTGACTCCCCTTTCTTTTCCCTGACTTTAGTGGAATGAGGAGGAGCATTGAAGTAAAACTTGTATGTTGATATAAGACCAGTTAAATAATCAAAAATGAAGTAAAATACAAAAATAATGGTGAATAGTAATAATGATAATAAAAAGGAATAAAAAAACAACGAGTGATGCACAATGCAATTGCTCGCCACCTGCTGACAGAGTCCCCTTCCCAAATCCAGACCGGCCAACCTTTCAGGCAATTCCCCCGGTTTATACTCAGAGCATGACGCTCTGTTCTGTGGAATATCCCTTTGGTTACTTCGGGTCACCTGTCCCAGCTATGCTTCTCCCTAGTTTGTTTTTTTGCCTACCTCCTCGCTGGCAGAGCATGAGACAAGGAAGAAAATAGTCCTTGCTTAGGATAAACATGATTTAGCAAAAACCCCACAACATCAGCGTGGCATCAACACCATTTGCATTCTGGATCCAAACCAGAGCAGTACGAGAGGTACAGAAATACACCCCAGCTGAAAGCAGGACAGAGTTGCTCCGGGGAGGCTCAGTCCGCTCCAGCCGGGCTCTGCGCGGTGCCGGTGTCGCTGCTCATCCTCCCCCGTTCTGCGCTGCCCGTCCTCGCTAGATGGAGCTGCGAGGCACGACATGAGCCGCAAAGGCAGCCTCGGATGGGAGCGAGAAACGCACATTTCTGAAGCAAACACAAAATGACAGCGGCAAAAATACTTGCAAATGTTCTGGAGTTCTTGGTAGATGCCTTGTAAAAAGCATGAGCCATTTCCGGTGCATGGATTTTGTGGCATCAATACCTCACTGTAATTTTCTGAGGACTGTTTGTAGGGAAGGGCTATATTCTCCAAAGAGTGCTGAATTTGATGTCCATAGCTCTCAGTTTACTAAAAATTGAGAATGTGAACATGCTTGCAGACATTCTGCAGGAAAAATTATTTACACAGCTTGAACTTCTAATACTTTTTGCAGCTTCTTGAAAGAAGTAAATTTATTTACATCTGAGACTTTTTTTTCCCCAAACAGATCTAATGCTACAGTGTTTGAGGTCAGGAAGACAAGTCTTAAAACACTTACATATATAAAAAATATTGTTTAAGCTCCTTTTATTATGACCCTAGTTAATGTTACACAACTTAGTGAGCTGGTTTTTGAAAAAGATGTTTTCCCATCCACTCCATGAAAAAAGAGACTGCGCAGCAGGGGATGTTAGCTGGTACAGAGTTTTTTTCAATGTTATTGCAATGACAGCTTTGGGTTGGTGGTTGACATTAAAATGAAAGAAAAATATTTTCCAGCACAGCTACTTAAAGAGACAAGGCCATGACAAAGTTGTTTAGCAGTAAAAGAATTGACTTTTAAAGACTCTTTAAAAGAAGCCTGAAGCAATTTAGAGCCACAATGTCATATCAGATAGTAGCACCACTTTTTTAACCAGAAAATAAAGCTATTTGAACATGCCAGTTCAATAATAGTTTTGCAATAGCTAAATGAAATTATTTCAGCATCTTCAGAATCTTTGAGACTGGTTTCCTTTATGTTGCCATGATACTATATTATTATTTGATATGATATGCTTTATCAGAAACCAGCATAGGAATGATGGTCAAGAGTAAAAATTAATAATTCAAATTAAGAAAATTCTCCCTTTTCAAAAAACTGTTTATCACACAGTTTTCCCCTGAAAAGAGACCCTGTGAAACTGATATCTTTAGGTTTCATGTTTACTGTCTTTCAAGAGCTCCAGTATCAAATATGGTTACTTTCCAATCAGTGTGCTTTTCCTAACTGCTATTTCTTCAAACTAATCTCTGGTACAGAGATCATATGGTAATCTATAATGTCCTGGGCTTCTGAAATAAAATCCAAAGGCGATTTGTATAGCCCATTGCCAAGCTGATGAAGGTAAATAGGTACATGGGAGGCTGCTGACTAAATCATTCTCATAGGAATGGGTAAAGCACAATAAACTCTGTTTATCAAAAGTGACAATAGAGGTCGTTGCCATTTTTCACTAACATTTAGAGAATCGAGCTCAAGATCTTTTGTTTGGTGCTGAGTTACCTTCATCCCTGGACATCAGGGGGTCTACAAAATCCCCCAAAAACCCAGGAGCCCTGAGTTCACCAGTCTCTGAAGAGAGGCAGAGCAGGATGCAGTGCAGCCCAGTCAGATACAGCCATGCTCTTCCTTGGGCCCAGGGCCACAGCAGCCCAGCCTTGATCCCACAGAGTCATGATGCATTCAGCTGTCCTGTGAGGTTTATCTACATTTAAGAAATTCAGTCATACTGATAGAGGGCCATAGGGGTCTGGGGTACATGTGGTCAGTGAAGCAACATCTGGTGCTGTTACAAAATGGAGCTTCTAACTATTTTGTAGTTCTCAGGAAACTTTGAACAGTTCCACTTGATTAGATAATTTAGAGTGAAATCAAATTTTGAAATGTAATTTGTCATTAATTAGAAACCCTTCTTCTCAGCAGTGAATTCATCTTATGCCACTAACACAAGAAAACAAGAATTTATATGCCAGGACATCATTAGGGTTAGAAGGAGTTGCTTTAAATTTACTTGACCTAGTGAAAGTGAACTTAATGTCAGAGTGTTTAAGACAAAAGCAAAGAAGCAGCTATAGAATAGAAAAAAAATTTCTAATTCTCTCTCTACATTTAAGTAATCTTATTTTATACCATATTTTATGTGCTTGCCTTCTTCCACTCTGGTGATTACCACTTTAACCATTTACCTTTGGAACAGACAATGTTCTGTAGGTATGTGGTTCTAGTGAAACAAATGGGCACTGGTGTAGTTTTGAACCACCATCACAGGTGTGATGGCACAAAGCAGCACTACAGAGCTTTAGCAAAACAGAGAAAGAACTCGTATTTCCTTATATTCTGCACATATGTTTTTCCTATGGCAAATATGGAAGAAGTGACTAGCTATTTTATTAACCAACCCACTCATACAATATTATTCTATGTTACATTAAGTGTCCAGTGTCAAAATTTAAACATATATATCCTTAATATTTAGATATTTATGTGCTATAAATTATGTATTTTTACATACTTAATTCACCTATGTATTTGCATGCTACTGCAAATTAAAGATAACTGTTGCTGGTTTATGACATGCAAAGTCCTTATCATTGTTCAAAACAGCTGGACCAAAAGACCACAAAAATTATGTGGTTGCCTTTTCCTGGAAAGAGAGAGTCTGTCATGCAGTATCATGAGGGGATAAATGAATTTGCTATAAATGAATCAGTTTGGCCAAAATCAGTACATTCCCGAATGGAACATCAGCCCAAACTGACCAGTTTTATCTGGCTCATATTAGCATACAAAATATGCCCAGAGGTGAATTTAACAAAAATTCATTCTTGCACTGCTAGCTATCTTTACCTAGAGACTACCTTTACTCAGAGCACACATCACTCACTTCAACATCTAAATAAAATCTCTTCTGCCTTGTGACAGGACAATAAAGATTGATTCAGCACATTTGATACCTGCCAATTTAGAAAACAAGAGGAACTCTATCCATTTATAATGTCTTTCACAAACAGCACAGATATTACTTTTCTCAAGAACAAGAGATTTAATGCTGCTTCTGCAGTATATTTTTAAAAACACCTGAGGTGTGTAAAATGCCCTGGATCTCTAATAGCAAAAGCATAGGACTAGGAGGGCCCTGAAGCAGATAGACAGATTTGCTGCCATTGGGTATTTAAGCATTAGGAAGAATTAAAAGAACCTTCTTAAGCAAGTAATTAACTTACTGCCAATTTTGACAGTACTTTGCATTTCCTTTAAATGTCTGCAAAACTCCCATAGCCAATACAACTGTATATTTCTACAGGTACCAGCAGGACTTCCACATAATTTTTTGTAGACCTGAATATGGTGGGGCTGTGGGATGATGGCTGTGATGTCTTGTACGAGCAAATGAGACTGGGGGTGCCTGTGTGTACCTAGAGACCCACACTCCATGGTGACATGTGGGGTTCCATGGCAGCAGGATCAAATCCAGGGAGGTCTGGTGACTGGCATGAGACACAAGATGGGTCTCTGCTTGTTTAAGCTCAAAAATCCATTTATTGGGGCATCATCAACACAGGAATAAACTCAGCTTAACCCAGACGCAGAGAACCTCAAACAGGGTGGTGGGATTTTTAGAGGAAGGGTGGAGTTTTTCCTTCCCTGGGCTTGGGGAATACCTCCCCCGAGGCAAAGGGGTGGGGTCCACTCTTCCCGGGACTCAGAGCCACGCCTCTCACTTTAACAATAACCAAATCTTTGTCCCCCTGGGCAGGGGCACCCCACAGTGACATATGGCTTGGTCAGTGCATGAATTAGTGTTCGTTTCAAAGCTGTAAGCTGGGCTAGTGGAACTAGAATTCACAGCTTTCAGATTATGTTCAAATATGCTCTGTCAATATTAGCTGCCATTCTTATTGACAAGCAACCAGGGATGTCACAAACCTTATTATTAGCAGAAAACAGGATTACTGAACTGCCAAAGTACAATTTCAAGTTAAATCTTACCTTAACCTTGCCAAGGTCACAAAGGTGTGATGTTGTCTTCATCTCTATAGGAGATCTCATATTTCTGAGGAGACATAACTATTTTAAAATTAAATTTGGATGTGGGAACATTCCTTGACTCATTAAACTATCTATCATGCCTTCCTTCCTTTTTGTGTAAGACCTTTGAATTAGATGTCCACTGTTGAAAATATTACTGCAAGTGTCTTGTGAAATCAGCTGCTGTTTGTAGAGAGATTAGTATTCATTTCCATATGCAAAGTATGAAGACAGACCTTGTGCAGTACCAAACTAAATCATCACAGTAAATGGAGTCATTTATTAAGTTAATCCTTAAAACTTTAAATGTGAATATCCCTGCTGAACTCTCTCTGTCACCTCTGTGTCATCTCTGTCACCACATACAGATGCTTTTAAAGTAGAGAGAATGCTCTAACAAAGCCTAACTGGAGAGAAGAATTTGATAATGAGAAGCAATGATTCTATTTTCGGAAAAGTAGCATATACTCTTTTTTCCTGAAAAAAAAAATTACTACAGTAAGCTCAAAAAAAATGGCACAGGTTGAACAAAGCTGCTCTCAGCTCAGCCAGCAACATTATGATTCCTGTAACCCATTCCAACGGCTTATGCACTGGGCTTCTAAATTTTGCTGTGGTAAATTCCTCATGTTATAAATCCAGTTGAATTTTTGAAAGCAGTGCTTCTAAGGGTAGATGGAGAAGGAAAAGAAGACTACTAGTAATATAACAGCAGTTTGTAGGTGCAAAGTACAAATACGAAGGAATGGTTATGAGGCAAGTAAGTAGTTGAAAGTATCAAAACTCTTAAAAGGCTGCCTCTAATGCACCTTCTATTGTTTCTATCTTGTCAATTATTCATATTGATAAATCCTTTCTGGCTAGAATGAGAATCCTGGTCCAGGGGGAATTGCTCTCTAGAAATACTCAGCTGCCTCTCACAGCCAGTGGGACAGTTTACTTAATCTTTTATGCAGTTCTGCATTTAAGAATGTGTTCACTCCTTGCAGTAAGCAAGTTAGAGCACATAAAGAATCTCTTTTACTGGAGTGTACTGATTTTTTCTCAAGTTTTAGAAAATTTCTCACGTTCTTCAAAAATAACATTTGATATGGAAAACTAAAATGTGAGAGATCCCAGAATAACCTATATCAAGAGCTCAGTGTATATCAAGTATATGATATTCTATATAGCAATGCACATAATGTCTATGACAATGTTATTTAATTGGCAAGGAATGCAAATAAGAATAATAATAGTGATAACAATAATGTCTTAATGCCAGAAAAATAAACAGATACATGTAGATGTCCTCTAAAAAGCTCTAACTGGGGCAAACAAATGCTTTCTGACCTTTTATTTTTAATTTTGAAAAAAAAAATTATAAGAGTCCCATCTGAGCTACTTTTCTCAGTATTGGCTACAGATAACACAGAAATGGGCACCTCTAGAGTACTGTTCATTAAACCTTGCAAAAGAATCCAAAAATAGATCAGGTAATTCATTCCTTTTCCCCACCACCTACAAAGAGAAGAAAAATTAGTCATTTAAAACATGTCTGTAAATAGAAAAAATGAATCCTACTCCCAATTTTCTATTAAGTCCATCTTCCCTAACTAAAACGTTGTAATTTTCTGTGTCCTGCAATTTCTCTGTGTTGGCTAGATAAATGATAGGGTTTTTTTAAGAACAGTTATGTTTATGCTTGCCACCTAGCGAAACTGGGTTTTACTGAGCTCTCTCAGCAACATTGTAATATAAATAATGTATTTGTTAGCCAAAAAGCTTAAAAATTGCTAAGCATCAATTTCAGTACCTAAAACAGTAACTTTATTAGGTAATAGGCAGTTTCATACAAAATCCCGCTTACAAAATCAAAATTTTAAAAGTAGGGGAAAAGCAGATGTCTCATTAAAACTTTTTGTATCTGCAACATGGGGTTTCTAAACTTTTGCAGGGAGAACTTTTGGGTAGATTACTATCAAATAAGCATTTTAATAGACCTCTTCCTACTTATATTCCTAACATAATCACCTGGTAATCTATTTTGATTTCTCCTCCTTCATATTTCTTTCTTCCGGCACTTTTCTCTCTTTTGTGGGATCTTTATATTCCTTGTCATTCACTGTTCTTTGTCCTTTTTCTTGAACCTTCCCTCCTCATATGTCCCTGGAAATTTGGAATGACACCTTCATGTCTCAAAGTCACCTGCGAAGCTTCCGTGGTGACTTTATGTAAGTTTATTTACAGATTTCCATGGATGCTTCCCCATTATAGCAACAAAAGGGCAAGGTGATTGTGAAACCACCTTTTATACTCCAATTCATAGTCAGGTTAGTTCTCTTGGCAAGAAGGTTCAGTCTTGCAGTAAAACAATGCCCAGCATTTTTGGAAAGCTGTCTGACAAAAGGTTTTCTAAGTTTCCCCTCTAGAGATAAGGCAAAATTTTCAATAAAATCTTCAAATTAAATCAAATTAATGAGCACAAGTATGCTGAAAAGCTTCACATTTATAGCACATAAAACAAATCTTTATTCTATATATGGAGAAGCATTAAGGAATGCTTTATTTCCTACAGGCAAACATAAGGCTGTTATGAGACAAAGCCAAGGCTTTTTAAGCCACTGCCTTGCTCCTTGTGCATTTTTCATTTTGAAAAAACATCGTATATAAAATATTCTTGCACGCAGTGGATTTGTTTAGATTCAGTAAGGCTAGTGGTTGAATTCCATTTGGAATAAGGAACACGTGTCAGCTCTGTTTGCCTTAAGGCCAATGAAAAGGAATCTGTCCATGGAAATTAGATAATTTCTTAGCAATATAATTTAAACGTTCCTCTCTTCTCCCCATATTATGAAAGACAGTGTTAAACACTGCAAGATGAAAATCAGAAGTGGCTCAGACATTCCTTTTGGCTTCCTGACTATGTATTATTTTCCGAATCCATGCAAATTATTAACAGACAAAACAGCATTCAAGATGCTCTTGACTTATTCATAAGAGATAAGAGATACCAGATATGCACAATCACCCTTAGTTTCTGAAGGAACTGGAGTTCCTCAGCAAATTATTTTCCTCCAAGATTTTGAGTCTGTCATTTCTCATTGGACTGCTAGCAAATGTAATATTTTAAGGTAACAGCTGATTTATCTGGGATTATAAAGTTAAATGTATTTTCTAGTCTTCAGTCACAGTTAACCCAGCAAAACCAGTACAAACATGAAGCCTACCAGGTTCTGGATGAGTCTGAAATGACTTAGCTCTGATAAGACTCACGGAGCTCTGCCTGAGCAAGTCAAGCCTCACACTAGAAACAAACCAACCAACAACAAAAACAACCCAAACCACAACCAATTAAATTGAATTTAAAAATCTGTTTCTTTCTGGGGTGATGTCCAAAATCAGCTTGAGAACTGGGTTTGGGAATGCTCACCTCCAAAGACTTTCCCATTGCAGGTCATAACCATTAAAGGATGGGTGACTGCTAGTCCTCATCAGCCAGTTCAAAGTGTGTCCAGGCTTAAGGGCTACTTATTCTATTAGGAAAGTTTCAGGAATTTTGAGAAGCTGGTGTCTCAAACTCTGATTTAACATACGCCTTATAATAATAACAGCAATCCAGAAATTATACAGGTAAAGTTTAACAGCATGCCTTTGGGAGCCCTCGCAGCTCAATAATGTTGCTTTCTCAAGAGACAATCCCTTCTGGTCTTTCCTGTGGAATAGGTAACTCCCTTTCCTCCATCCTGCCCTCAGTCCAGGAGAACTGCTTGACTGGTTCCTTATATATGTAAAAAGCCCAAATAATCATCCTAAGGAATAATAATGATTAAATGGATATTTCTGATCCTCACAGGCAAATGTATTTTAATTCTTCAACTGATAACTTATATTGTCCATATAAAGCATGTCAGTTTTGTAAAATAAATTACTAATAGTACTTTTTAAACCATGCAATTTTCTTACTTAGAATATGTACAAAGAGAGAAAGAGGGAGAGACATATATACCTTTAGAGATTATAGATCTTTGTATGTTCAAAATGGCCCCAAATAAAAATAGTAGTATAAGATAATGTTAAACTTTGATTGCTTTTGGAGTACAGTGCCTCATCAAGTGCTCAATATGCTTAACAGATCTGTATATACTAAGAGGAAAATTCAGAACTTTCCTTCCTTGGAATCTCTTTTACTTATGACAGATTTTCATATTTCATTTCATACTGTCTACTGACCTGGTTATTCATGCATGCCTTAAACATTTTAATTGATCTCCTCATTGTCCAAACCATAGAATTGCAATTCTAGAAACTATTCTTTGCTTTTATGAAAAAAAAATCCTAAACTCCTCAGGAAGTTATTGAACAGCAGATACAGCAGCCTAATCACAAAGTTGATTTATGTTTTTAATCCTTTAGTTGTAAAGCATTGCTCTTCCTTACATCAGGAAAGAAATTTCATAATTCTGGAACCATAACATTCTTTTGGTAGCCCTATAAAGAACTTTCATGTAACAACACAAAAAATAGTGCCACATGGAAAATGCAAAGAATACAGTGAGAGATCCCAGGGGGTTCTAAGACTACATCTTAAAATCTCTGTGCATTAAATCTCAGGACTATTTTCTATTACAACAGTCTTGCAGCAGACTGACTTGATGGAAATGACAATGCATTGGGGCATCTGATTGTGACAGGTTATTGACTTTCATTGTGTGTGGGTGCCTTTTGATCTTTTTTTAATAGAGCTTTGGGTACTCTAAGTGAGTTAAATGTTAACACAAGTTGTTGTCTTTGCAATAGATATATTTTCTTAGTTTTGCTTAGTATGGTGATGTACCCAGAAATCATCCAATTGCAAACTACTGAGGTATGTTGAAAGATATGAACTGACTGATATGGAAAACTACACAAGAAGACAGAAAGAGGGGAGCATTACTAATTACAGTATTGATATGCTCAATATAGACACGTTCCTTAATGTATCTTGAGGAAGATTAGCAGGCCATGTCAAATCTGGCCATTTATCACAGCAGCACATGTTAAATTGTCACCAACTCACTTGGTATTATCAGGAAATATTTTTCAAATATAATACTGTTTTCTTATGATCTAGGACTTAAAATACATATTTTTCTCATATTTTCTATTAAAAATATTGACCATTCCAAATTATTTCTTCTTTCTGTCTGGAACAGATACTGTACAGCTTCTGTCTGTGCTCATGTCTCAATACTCAGAGGCCGGCTGTCCTAAAAATGTAAATGCATGTTTTAATAAGCCAGAAACCCTTTAAAAAGGCAACACAGAACAAGTTAATAACCTTTTCATGTAAAATTTGTCAGTAGTTCCTGTTTTCTTTCTGGCATGAAAAAAACCTGCTGGAATATCCAAACTACTGGGGCAGCTGAGACACAGGGATTCCATGTGTCCCATCCTCAGATCTGTATGGAGCTTGGGGAAGAAAATGTGACTACTTCCTTTCTCCACTTGAGTCAATTAAGCCATTTCTATTCAAATTCCATGCTACTGCCAGTGAAAAGTATGAAACCGGAGTGTAAGTCAAGTGTGGGAGAATGCTCATTCCCCTGGATGCCTGAGGCTTTCAGTGATAATACTTTAAAATTATGTTATTTTCCTCGTGACTGATTTAGGTCTGTTTTTAATGACAGAAGTTTAAGATAAATTATTTTATTTTAACCACAGCTCAAGTCCAGGTTGAGCTTCAAAAGCAGAGCAATCCCTGTCAAGTGGCAAGAAACCGTGAAATATAATTAGAATTACTGGTAGTCTGTACTCAAAAAATACTTAAGCCAGAATTATGTAATTATTTTTCTTTAGAAGAACTTGTCTGCTGGATTTACTTTCCTATTAAATCCAAGAATAGAGTGAGTCTTCTAACACATTCTGTCAAATAGCAGTACAGAATTTGGCTAAAGATATTCATTGACCCTAACTCCCTTGCTCTGGGTGTCTTTGTGCCTAGGAAACCTAGGGGTCTTTGGCATTTCTTTAATATCATACAACTGGGTCTTCCAGATAGGAAGCTCCCTTAGAAATTTTCTACACACTCATGTCAAAACCTTTAATTCTAGTCTCCAAGCACACGTTAATCCTTAGATAATCTTTCCTCATGGCATTATTCTGACATTGTGCAATTGTTTTACTTTTGTAGCTTTTGACTCAGAGCTGGAGGAAAGGCTTTGGAGCTGCTCGTGCTCCTCATTGCTGAGAGCACAAATACTTCACAGACAACCAGCACAACATTTCTGTCACACACACCTTATCTCAGTTTACCAATGGAGCAAACTTGCAGAGGGAAGGAGATTCAACACAGGTCATCATTTGTGCCAAAAATTCTGACCCTTAGTTACTCACTTACCCGGGTCCAAATGGATAAGAGAGGGTCCATCAGTTAATACATGAGCCTGTTCCAGTTGCAAATGCCCAACTCAGTTTTATGATGGGTCATTCCTAATTCATTTGAGCAGGTTAATATGGCTCATTTTCTGCCTTTTTTTCCTTTTAAGTCTGTCTGTTGCACTTTCTGTATTTTTACCTTCCAAAGAAAAATAGCATGCAGTGAGTTTTTGAAGCTAGGAGGAAGACTTATGCAGTATCTCAGTGTATTATAAAAAAATGCTGATTTCAGAGTCACAATGAGAATAATACATTCAGAACTTTTACCTTAATAGAAGGAGATAGGGAGTTATTAGTCTTGAAGACACAAAGTAAATTTTCCATTACGTGTATTAGGCAATTCACAACATGATACAATACTCAACATGTCACAGAATATTAAAGTCTATATTTTAATATTTTTCAGTAATCTGTGTACATATTGGGTTTATTGGTCTGGATTTCTGATTTTTCCTTGTGTGTACTTGGATAGAACTTCATATCTGAGGCTTCTTGGAGGCCCACTTAGAATAAATGAATCAAGTAAAAATTAATGTTTTCAAATATTCCTCACAGGACATGCACTGAAGTAATTGTGATCTTACTTTTAATTATACTAATGTAAATGTGCTCAATTACCCAACAAAAATTTTTGCCTTCCCAGTCACCTTTGCTGGGAATCCACAAGCTAAAAATTTTGTGTTCATGTTGGATTTATGCCATCTTCTATTTAATTGCTTGCAGGAAAGGTCTTTCAGTCTGCTTCAAGTTTCAGCAATTCAGATTGTGCCCTCAGTGAAAAGCTGCACGAGTTCACCCAGCCTGACTGAACTTTAAGCCATGACCGAGGTTAGGACCCAGCCTGTGAATGCTGTGGCAGGGGAGTGACCTCATTTCCCCTCCCCATATCAGAAGGTGAGCATCAATTACATGTTGGCTCTTCAGAACTCACAGAAATAAGCATGAGTAGAAACCCTGCCATCAAATAAGGAAATAAAATTAACAGTATCCAATATGCAAAAACAGGAATGTGGTGAGAAAGTATCTTTTTGTGGGATTTTTTACAATAAAACTGTATATGCAGATAAGTAATGTTCCTAAAGAACTTCATTATCTGCTATGTGGCTGCAGAGCATTGCAATTCAAGGAGTGATAAAATAGAAATTTCCTCACACTTACTTGTTAATACATTTCAATTCAGTTTTGATATGGTTGAATTGATTCCTACTGCAGAAT
>VWYI01015651.1:0-46409 GCA_013399455.1 Anthoscopus minutus
GAGGCACTGGCACAGGTTGCCCAGAGAAGGTCTGGCTGTCCCATCCCTGAATGTGTCCAAGGCCAGCAAAACTGGAACAAGATGATTTTTAAGGTCCCTTCCAACCCAGGCAATTCTATGATTTTTTTTAATCCACCTTTTGAGACCATGGTTACATGGACACTTCAGTCTGGCACAGATCTGTCTCACTTTTGTTCAAGATCAGTCTGGGTCCTCTTGAACTCCTGGCACTTTCCACTGTGATACAGTTTTTATTCTTAGGGGAATGTTTTCAGAGAAATGTCAGTTCCTTGTTCCAGCTTCTGTCCTAGTAGAATCTCTTAGAGAGATTTTAGCAGTAAATGGACAAGAAATGGAATAATGTAGGAATTGTGCCCTGGCAGTGTCAGACTTGTGCCCAATTCAAGGCACTGAAACCACAGCCCCAGCATCTCCAAGTGTACCTCTACACATGGATGAGTGATGCCTCCTGGAAATGCTGCTCCTGAGACCTGAAAGCTGCCTGCAGGGTTTGGGTGATTGAGTGGTTTTGAGTGTTTAGGGGCTTCATCTGCTTCTGGTCTTACTCAAGTCTCTGTGCATGATTGTATGTGTATGACTAGGTAGCAAGCTTTGTGTTGTGTTCCATACTTTTTTGATTGTCCCCACCCCTTTTGGATGGCTTTATAGCTTTCCTGTGCTATAGCTTGTTATTGTCTTAATCTTACCTTGGTATTATCTTCTTACCTTGCTTTTTCTTGTGGTGTTATCAGCTTCTGATTTGGTTTTGGGTTTCTTTTTTTTTCTTTTTTTCTTTTTTTTTTTCCTTTCCCATTTCACTGTTGTCCATCTACTTTGGAAGATAATGGAAATAAAAAAAATACTGGCTGCAGTGGTGATTGCTTCCCAATAGTAGTATATGAAATAGTAGAAGCAGGGATTGGTATCAGAAAATGAGTTCATATTGAGAGATCTCTTGGCAAGGAGAAGGTCATTACTCACAGTTTCAGTTGCTAGTTCTGTAGGCAAACAGAATAACAGGAAAGACAGTTTCTTTCCTTCCACAGCTTTGAATCTGTCAGGAAGCTTGAATTCATAGCAGGGCAATGGCCCCAGGTTGGATGGAGGAATATTTCTTGATTTCTGGGACATTCCTTTTTTCCCCAGCAATTTACTACTACCACTTCCTGATTTCTAGTTCATACAGCAGCATTATCATCCGGTTAGCCTTTTTTCAATTAGAATTATTATGTAGCAGTGTACTGAGTGCCTGCTTTAATCTTCCAAATACTGTATGCCTCTGCCTAATAAAAAATCCAACTGATAATATTTTTTTATAGATGTGTGTTCCTTACAGAAAATTTTTCTAGGTGGTTGTGGGTTAATTATAATCATGAAATTGTTTCAGAATATCTGTCCAATTATTAATGGTTTTATCTACCTTTTCCCCTTAAAAGTGTACAGCACGTTTTTAATGGTTTAAGCAGAATTTTAACTGTGTTTTTTTGTTTGTTTTTGAGGTTTTGTTTTGTTTTGTTTTGCTTTTTGGGTTGTTTTGGTTTTTGGTTTTTTTCATGAGTGGGACAAGATTTTCACTGGAGGGATTTTACTTCAAATTACTCACAGAAAAGTTTAAAAGGTGAGGATTTTTGTTTTTTAGATTTTTTTTTCCGAGTTCCTAAGGCATTGTATTGGTTTTGCATGGCCTGATTTTTGGTAGTGGGTGGGGCAAAGAGGTGGCTTCCATGAGATGCTGTGAGAAGCTTCCACCATGTCTGGCAGAGCCAAACCCTGATGACTCCAAGGATGGACATGCTGCTGGCCAAAGCTGGGCCAATCCCTCTGTTATAACTTATTTAAGAAGAAAGAGAAACAAAGGTTGTGGCACAGTTTTAATTCCAGTCAGAGAAGAGCAGAGTGAGAATATGTGAGACAAACAACTCTGCAGACACCAAGGTCAGTGAAGGGGGATTGGGAGGAAGTGTTCCAGGTGCTGGAACTGAGATTCCTCTGCAGGCTGGGATGAGGACCATGGTTAAACAGCTGTCTCTCCTTGGAGATTTATGGGGATGTGGAGATCTGATGCAGCCAGTGGAGAAGCCCCCACTGAAGTGGGTGGATGCCTGGCAGGAGGCTGTGAACCCATGGGACACCCATGGAGAGAAGGGCTCTGCTCCCATGCTGTAGCAGCCTGTACTTGAAGGACTGCGCACTGTAGAAGAGTGACCCATACCACTGCAGTTTTGGGAGGACTGTTTCTATGGGATGGACTCATGTTGCAGCGGTTGTGGGATAGCTGTTGTTTTATAAGATGGAGTCACATCAAAGAAGTTAGCAGAATGGTGCAGCATAGGACACCCCAAGCAGTGGGAAAAGCCATGGGTGATGAATTGACCACAGCCCTCATTCCTTGCCTTCTGTATGGAAGGAGGGACAGGTTAGGGGGAAGGTGTTTTTAAGATTTTATTTTACTTCTCATTATCCTGCTCTGATTTCATTAGTAATAAATTCACCTTGTATCTCAAAGCTGAGGCTGTTTTGCCCATGATGGTATTTAATGAGTGATCTCTCTCCCAGTCCTTATCTCAACCCATGAACCTTGTTAAATTTTCTCCCCTCTGTCCATGTGCAGAGGGGAATAAGTGAGTGGCTTTTGTGGGTGCCTGGCATGTGGCTAGCACTGACCCATGACATGCATCTGGCTTAGTCTTGAAACCAAAACCAACATTGGATTTAAGTCCCTAAGACTGTTCCAAATTGTTACGAATTCTTGTATGGAAAAGGAAAACTGTTCCTTCTCTTGAGCTGTGACAGGAGCTTCTACTGGAAAGACACTGTAGTGTTTAGAAGATGCATCACAGTATGTCTTAAAACATCAGCTTTGTATTTTGTGCGTGCCAATAGCTGTTGCATATATGAACAGAAAAAAAGAACACTTATTTGTACATTAATGACAATACCATGTTTAATTTTTTTTTCTTTCTACCCAGACATGATTACTGAAACATAAATGCTGTTCATCTGGATATGAGGAAATATTAGCCAATGTAATGTTTGTTTTACCAGCATAGTTTCTTTCTATAAGTATCACTGTAGATTAGAAAAGTACTGATCCCATGGGAATGTAATGATACTCAAGATGTCCCAATCCAGCTGTGTGAAGAAACCACACAATGTTTCCAAGCCAGTGCAATTAATTTTTTTTAATTCTTATTCTGAGTCACAAGTTTTCTTGAAGAACAGTGATAATTAGGCATTTATAAAACATGTGATTTTTCCATTCATTACTCGCTTCCACTTGGCCTGGGAAGACATCTCTGCCAGATTTGTGGTCAATAGATGGCTTCCTTGTAAATTCAGATTCTGAGGAACTTTAATTTTTTAAGGCACTATAAAGGTCCTTTAGAATTTTATTTGCTTTCCTTGTTTGAGCCAGTTACAGATTTAAAAAAAAAAATTTGAAAATTCGTTTTGATGAGTGGTTTCTCCAACATCTGTGAAATTTTACAGGTAATGTTACTTTTCCAAGTTCTCACACACTTTGATCAGTCTGTACACTCCATCCAAAAAAAAAAAAAAAAGGATTAATCTAAGAAGCAGGAATTGCATTTATGATTCTAAATAAGTAATCTAAGAGGATTTGGATTAGACTAGTCTTATTAAAGCTAAACTTGTAATACTATATAAGTTAGTATTTGTATGTTTTTTAGTATTTTAGAGGAGATTGTCATAGAAACTAATTTTAAACCATTGCTGAGAGCACATCTGTAGATATGCTAACAGATAATTACTTGCTTAAGTCTGGAAGATGACTTCTAATATTTTGGAGCCAGATTTGATACTCCTGAGTAGTGGTATGATGTGTTCCTATCTCTTTTGTTCCTTTAACCAACACATTGCTCAGGAGTTTGGAGGAACATAGAGGACTGAGGACTCTCCCATATTCAGCCATGTGGGAGTGGGCCTGGCTAGGACTCATTCAGCCAGATTTCACCTTGAAAGAACCAGACATTGACTCCAAGCCCTGGGAAGCATTTGTCTAACACATGGATTTCCTCTCTAAGGTCTTTGGAGTTGTTGTGTTAAGTAGTCTGAGTTCTACTCCCCTACTGGTTACTTGTGTTCCTATAGGATTTTGTTTCTAGACTGTGCTACCCCCAAGAGTATATATTGTTGCCTCTTCCTTGTTTCTGGTCTTCGGAGTTGGTCCTATACCGTGTTCTATTTCTAGCCATCATCCCTATTTTTATTTCTCATTAAAGTGTTTCTTTTTTGGGCAGCTCCGTCACTCCCACTCCTAATTATTTTTGCCACCCTCAGCCCTGAAGTCAGGGGACCTAAAGGCTTGTCACAGCACCCTCACTGCGACACAGCCAGGCTTGAAGTTTTTGAATGATCCTGCTTGTACAGATTTTCAGCTTTTATCTTGAGCTGTTGTAGCTTAGGATCTGTAGCCATATCTGAGATGGTCAGATTTTGCAAGCTGATTTTTTAAGAGTTTCTTACTGGGACAGCTGCTACACAGTGGTTTGGCACAAATATTGAGCTTGATCAGTACATGCTGTTGCAAAAACAGTCAAATTCCTTATCTCCTTCCTCCTCATTTTTTCCTCTAAATTTTAGCATATGTCTGATCTTGCATCAAAGAAGTTTAGGGAACTGAAATGGCATAATGCCATCAAACAGAAAAAGAGTGAGTTTCTTCTTTGACCCTCTCCTCAGATGAGCTGCATTGGTAATGTTGGAGGATGTGTGAGGGCAGGACTTCATCTCATGGCAGCTGACCAGAGGGTGGCTTTACTATGCTTTTTGAACAGACTGTGAAGAGAAACTTTCTAGATATTTCTGAAGACACGACATCTTTCTGCCACTTGATTCTATGTGTTTTCAGAAGAACACATGCTGTTAATTCCTGAATTTTGCCAGCAAGCTTTCTCTGGCAATACAAAAAGACAACATGAGCAATTTGAAAGGGGAAAATGTCCCAATATTATTAGGTCAAGAAGACAGATGTCAAATATATTCAAAAGTACCAGAATCTGTGCAGAAAATGAGAGAAAAGGCAGGTGAAAATAAAGAAATGTGGAAAAGCTTGGTAGTTTTTGGCAGAGTGATGACAGCAGGAAGGCGAGAGGGGAATTGACAGGTGAATGAAAGACTGAGAAATGTGATGTAATTCAGTGTCCTTGTAGTGGTTATGTGATCTGAAATTCTGTTTTTTTGGATCAGTTGATGAACAGTTCCACAGGCCTGCCATAAAGATCTGGCGAAAAAGCATATGGGCCCTTCATCTCAAATGCAGAAATACCAGTTGCTGCTGATTTTGCTGTAACTTTGGTTTCTGCCAGGGTTTTCTGCTGGAGGTACAGGAGGAGCATCAGTATCAAGTGTTGGGTTCTAAGAGAAGGATTCTTTGTTGATGTTTGGCAAACTAAAATACTGCCTTTTTCATTCCATTCCATCATAAGTGCATTTGATATTTGCAAATTAATTTATCATGTTGTGTAGCTGTGTCATGGAATTTCTGGTTTATGAGGTATCAGACTGACTGTCAGGATCAGTCTGGTGTTTTTCACTAGGCTTCAGCAACAGAGTGGTGCCAAAGTGCTTGCACTGTGCTGGAAATTAAATACAGAAATCTGTGCAAATCCTTACACTGACTTTGCAGCTTGGATTAATTTTTGGAGAAGGAACTTCATTCTAGTTTAGTGTTTAACTTTCATGAGTACTAAAATAAAGCTTATCTCGGTTACCCCACTAAACAACAGGAACTGCTAAGCCACAGAGCACAGTAATAGATTGCATCAAAATATAATCCTGAAGATAAGAGCATTTAAAACTTTGATCTGCTTTTTTTTTTGTTTGTTTCTGAAAGTTTAAAGAGAAGTATACGTGCAGTTCTGAGAGGCAAGAAGTAATTTCTCTCCCAGGATGAGCCAAAGCAGTATGGAATGTTAAGGATTCCTTGTTCGTTTTTTTTAGCAATTTAAAAATCCTTTCAGTCCTGAAGTTCTTGATTGGAATGACCACATTTGATTTATTTAAGTGTACTTCAATCCAATTCAGTGAACTTAAATCTTGTTGGAGAAAGGGCACCAAAGATAATTTTAATTTAGATGTATTGTTTGTCAGCCTTAATGTGAAACAAAAGTAAAAAAGATTCATAAAATAAATTATCAAAATTACTTTCAATATTACAGTTCTCTTGGATTTTGAGGAACTGGCAACCATGATGATTCTGTGAGTAGGCTGGGATATCTGGTGGCAAGATGCAGGGTGCAGAGGGACATGTACATGGGCATGTTTCAGCTTTGGAGTGGTTTATATTGGAAGGTTACAGTACTTACCCTATCCTTTGAAGCTGAGGATCAACACATCTCAGCAGCTTCATAACATACTTGGATTTCAGTTTATTCTGATGTTCCCTTTGCTCAGTGTGCCTTTGAGCAGTTGGAAATGAATATCCCATTTCTGAGAAGATCTTAAATATATATAAATATATATTATATATATGTTGACATTTTTTGGGATACGATTGCAGTTTGTTGCATGCCAACAGTGTTGTTCTCTGTGGTCATTTGAGTCACTGGGTGCAATTTGGAGGGGTTTTTCTATTTGGCAGCCATCCTATTCCTTTTGGGACTGGTATTTTGTAGAAGGAAGAAACAAATTTTTCATATTTCAGGTTTTTTTGGAGTTGGATTCCATCTTTCTGTTAGAGAAATTGGTGTCAGGTGATACCTTAGAGTGGCTACCTATAACAGAGGCTAGACAACATAAAGAGAATAAAAGCAGGTATTTATTAAAGGCCTTCAATAGATACACCTTGGGCAGTTTTAGAAGTCTCCAAGAGGCTACGCCCAAGACGGACTATGGACAAACGTTTTTCATACAGGTATAAGTTCGGTCCATTTACATATCAGGGGTTAATCATTTACTGTTGCTTAAACTTTTTTCAGGGCGTGAGACAGTAAGGTGTCCTTGAGTTTCAGACCTAGAGAGAAATTGTTTTGTCTGAATAAAATGGGACAAAAGTATCTGACAGGCTGCAGAGTCTTAGAGTTAATAAAGCAGTATAGGATCTGTGAAATGTAAAAGCTAAATCCTAAGTCATCACACGGTTCCTACTGACTTCAGTGGAGCATGCAGTACCAAGCCTCAAAAAAGGTTTTGCCATCTGTATGGGAATGTACTGCTGGAAGAAGAAAGCTGGCAACAAAATGCTCAGCTTCTTTTTTAGTGGGGAATGGAACACTAAGTATGTTCTTTGGTTTGCAGGCTTCTGGTAAGTATAAAGATGCCTATGAGCCGTCTAGCAACTTCATGTACATGGAGACTTTGTGCTTATGTGAGTTTGTTGTTGAGAGCTTGTGTCAGAACCTTACTCCTTCCTTATGTATACAAAGTTCAGTAGCCAGCTCTACAGCAGTGTTTCTTACCTGTAAGAGATAAAAATTACCCAAAACCTTTGGCCTCTAACTTCCCCTGTGCTATATGCACAGCTTGGAGCCTGTGAGTGGTGGGGTTTGCTGAGGAAGAGTAAAGGTGAACCACTGGCCTGTGCTCACTGCTAGAAAATAAACTGAGGTGGGTGATGCGGTAGTGCAGCAACAGATAGGAACTTCTTGCTGCATGTTTTTCATTCTGAAAAAAACATATGTGTATTTTACAGAAAAAGAGTGCATAGGGAGTGTTAAACAGCTGAATTGCCCTGGAAGATGTTGCATGTGTACTTCTGTTTCAGTGCTAGGGCTGACTCAATCTGCCATTACAGACCTTGTGCTTGTGTGTGTGTGTGCGTGTAATCCGTCAGTCGTGGAAATTTGTTGTAGAAAAAGGATGCTAGGACTTGGCTGTGTAATGCACTTTTAATGATGCCCACTTAATTCCTCACACGGGCAGCTGTCTTCCAGAATGAGCTGCTGGGATGGAGCACGTTCCTGCCGGGGCCGCGGCAGTTTAAGTAGCGGCAGTGTAAGTAAGTAGCGGCAGTGTAAGTAGTGGCAGTGTGTGTAAGTAGCGGCAGTGTCTGTAAGTAGCGGCAGTGTGTGTAAGTAGCGGCAGTGTAAGTAGCGGCAGTGTAAGTACCAGCAGTGTAGTAGCAGCAGCCAGGGAGAGCGGGAGACTGCGTTGGGGACATCGCTGCGGGCCAAAAAAGGAAGCCGGCGCCGGCAGTGGGCAATGACACTCGGGCTGGCCCCTGCGTTTCCACGTGAGTGCAAATGAGGGGTGCAGGGGCGTTAAGCGGCGGCTGCGGCTTCTGCTAGGTGAGCCGGGAAAGGGAGGAGCTGGCACCGGCAGTGAGCAGTGAAGCCAGGGCAGCAATAACATCAGCTCATTGTAGCAAGACCTGGACGTCACGTGGTCTCTCGCTAGTTCTCTGTTCACTTTTGCTTTCATAGAGGAAAGGATTTTTTTTAATTTTTTTTTCTCCTTTTCGTTCTCATAGCTGAGGGGGTGGGGTGCCAGCAGTGCGGCCAAAGCAGAAAATAACATCAGCCCATTATAGCGAGCGCAGGAAGCTGCTTAGTCCTCGCAAGTTCTCCCTTTATTTTTGTTTTCCTTTTATTTTCCTTCTCATGTAGAGAAGCAGGCTTTTTCTTACAGAGACTTGTAGTTAGCTGTTATGGGGAAAGCTTTTATTGTCAGAGAGAAGAGACTTCTCACTGAACAACTCTTCTAGTTTTGGCCTCTCAGCCCTAAATCTCAAAAGAGGGCTGCTTAGCACCCCATTCTGTCCAGGCAGAAAGTCCTGAATTCAGAAAAAATCCACTGCCTTAAAGTGTGCTTTGTTTTACTTCTCCCTTTCGCTACCTTCTGCATTTTTTCATTTTTCTCAATAAACACTACCAGTAACATTCTCCCTCAAATAATTTAATGCTTTAAGGTTAAGAAAAGAGCTTAGGTGTTAGGACTTAAATATTTTTCCATGCATAAGCAGTGATTTCAAAATGCCTTTTCTTTCAGTCCAATATAAAATCCTAAACTCTGTTTCAGCATCACTGTCCCCTCTATGGAGAGGCCTGGAGCTTTCCTTACTGTGTGCCTGATCCCCAAGAGACTGTGAGCTGCCCTACACAGTAATAAGGGCCACGAGTACCCCCCCTTCAGTTAAGGGGTAAGAAGAGCCCCCTAACAAAACACAACAGTTTAACTATTGTCACCTGCACTTTCACTTCTCTTCCACTCCTAAACAGCTGAACTCTGAAGTTCAGCTCCTGCCAAAGAGGAGCAGTTTCTTTTTTCTCTGCTAGGGCTAGCTGCGGATCCTCTGTGGGATTCCTCTTATAATGTGCACACAGGTTGTATACGCTGATGTGTGCATGTGAGTTAAATGACACCCTCTCTGGTGTAAGTTTGTGCACTGCTCTGTGCTTGTGGGTGTGCACAGGCTCTGCATGTATAGGCATTGCCCTGTCTATGTGTGTTGATGTATACAACACTAGACATGTTAGTGTGCCCAACTCCATGTGTATGTGCATGTGTGTGCTGCTGACAAGTACTAAAGGACACCAGGGATCTGTACAAGTGAGCAAGTGCCTGTGTGTGTGCACTGGCTCCCCATGTGTACCTAGGTACACATTCAAGCTGGGCACGCCCAGAGGCATGGCTCTGGGTGCATGGCTCTGGATACACATCCTGTGTGTCCAACTTCTGTCCCACCTGGGAAGGAAGGGCAGACGTGTGTGTTTGTGTGTGTGTGTGTGTGTGTGTGTCACTGCTGGGCTCTGCTAGCTAGAGTAGCCCCTGGCTCTCTGTGTGCACTCTGTTCTTGAAGAAGAGGGAATTTGGCTCTGTGTTTTCTTTGTAGCTGCTGAAGCAGAGAGAGGCTGCCTGCCCTAAAAAGAAGGGGGCATGGCCAGTTGCTTTGTCTCTTTTCTCTGGGAGAACTGTCCTTTCCATGATCCCAAGAGCTGGACAGCCTAGTGTAGCTGGGGATCAAACTGAGGACAAGAAGGGCAAGCAGCTGTAGCCAGAAAAAAAAAAAATCCTAACGTGGTGTTGCCTTTCTCTAATCACTTTCTCTGTGCTGTTAGCCCACAGTGTGAATGTAGCAGTACACCCCATCACTGACAGCAAAAACCAGATCAATAACAACTGCTGCTTGTGCCTTTCACTTGCCAGCACAAAACCATAGCATTTTCTCATCCTGAGAGAAGCCCATGCCACTGGCATATCTCCACAGCCTGGAGTAGCAAACACCCAGGTCTTCTCAGCACAGAGAAGCTTGAAGCATTCTAGAGACCCTGAGAACCAAAGATTGGGGGTTGTGAGTGTAAGCTGGTAAACACTGTTGCTACAAGAAATCACAGCCTGCATAAATCCACCTGTTTATTAAAGAAAATCTACTTGTGCTTTTGGTTTATGCTGATGGCTTTCTTTTTCCATGTAAGCTCAATTAAGGTGTCTCTGCCAGATATGATGGCCAGGGGACACCTGCCTACAATGGTTCATTAATCAGCATTGCAATTCTTGCCAGGCTGGAAAGATTACCTAACCTCTACTGCTTTTCCTCTTCAGAATACTCCCTAAAACAGAAATAAGATGCTCTGTTAAAGAACCCAACAAATAAACCATAGTACCTAGACCGGGTGAGGAGTGACCAGAAAAGCCCCCAAGATGTCCCAAAAATAGACTCAAGCTTCCACCAGCCAGCTCGAATACTGTTTTAGATTATACTTTAAGCAGGGAATTTGAATCATATTGATTATTGATATAATTGTCCTATTTTAATAGACAGAGATTGTGAGTGTCTGTTGAGGGGAAGTACACAGGGAACAGTGAGAAGTGCTAGGGTTACTTGCTTGGGAATTGATGAGTAAGACAGGAACTAGAGGGCAAGACTGAGCCCCTCTTCTTGCCACTGAGATTATATAGCCCTGCTGTGGGCAGCAACCCCATAGGCATGGTAAGGTGGGGGTACAAGCTATACTAAGACTTCTGTTGTTCCCTCTAGAATTGTCTTTTCTTTCTAGAATTCAATATGAGTACAACTGACAAGTAGAATCAGACAAGAACTAGAGAGCAAAACCAAGTTGGCTTCTTTACTCTCTACCAAGATACATCTGATATGGTAGCAACCCCATAAGCATGGTAAATGGGGGTAAAAAGCCCTACCAGAGCTCTGAGCCCTTTTATCTGCTCCAACCAATTCATGTCGCAAACTAGCAATCATTTTGCATAAGACTTCTCACGTGTCTTCGCCTTTTCCTTTTTATCTGATTCAGGAGAGAACTGGTATCTGTAGGTTCATTTGTTCTTAAGTTCTGCCAATTGTAAAGTTTTTATAGAGTTCTGCAGCACTTAACAGTTGATCCCATCCGGGCTCTACACTGGGGAATTGTTTCGCCGTGCCTCTCGCTGTTGGTCACGAGCTGTGCTGGCTGCTGGCTTTACTCAATGCCTCTCTTCATGCGGGTAGCCGAAAAGGAGAAAGCTGCTGCTGCTGCTGCCGCCGCCGCCGCCGCTTTTGCCCTTCTACCAGCACCATGGTTGGCTAAAAGTGCCTAAGCAAATAAAGTTAATTGCAAGCCATGCTAAGATAGCAGCGGCCGCGTGGCGCTGCCCCAGTCTCAGCTACGCAGCCGCTCCCGGCTGTGCGGTCTCAGCCACGAGGCTACTCGTGCCCCCGGCATTGCCCCCGCCCGCATGATCCCGGCCGGCCGCCTCACCAGGAAACAGTCCGACAGCCCCCTACCCCCCACCTTTAAAGGGTAGGAAGAAAAAGCAATTGCACGTCTTTTTTCTTTCTTAAATGCATCGTCACAGAGGCGTTACTAACTTCTCTAATTGGGCCAGCCAATGTCAATCATCAGAACCTTTAGGGACTGGCTTTGCTGGACAGAGTAGAAGTTTCGAGGAGCTTCTCTCCCAGAAGCAGCCTCTGTGGCTTTTTCTCTGCCCCCTCTGGAAGCCAGGTTGACCTCCCACACCCTTTACAGGGAAGTGTGTGGATAAAATACCGTGTCATGCTTAAGCAAAGAGATTTTTTTCATTGTTTTAAAATTACTTCTGGCTGCTTTTCCCCTTTCCCCCTTCCCCCTTTATGGGAGGAAAAATGTCCTTGTCTTTTGCACATCATATGTTACTTTGATATAAAAATATCCTGTTAGTTTGATTAGGTATTATTCTGTCTCACTGCTTGAGTACTTGACCTTATTCGTACAGAAATTTAATTTTAAAGTGCAAGCACAGAAGCAAAAAATAGCAAAAAACCACTAATACCTCAACCCCCAAACTTAATTGCTTCTGGTGATGCTGTAGAGTAACAGGCAGATGAGGTTTCACCTTAAGGAGAATGAATGTGTGAACAGGCTTGTGGTGACATGACAAGTGGACTTTGCTGACTCTGTGAATAAAATATTCTGCCTGTGGAGACGTAGACATGTTTATTGTGCTTCAAGTGGACAGGGAAGCAGCTTAGAAGAGACTATAACAGCCCTGTTTACTCTGAGACTTTACAGTATGAGAAGCTGGGTATCCTCTGCAGTTACACAAGAGAGACTTTAGAGAAGCTGATGTGGTAAACAGAATATTCTTGGCAGGCCTCAAGTTTTGGTTTGGTTTTCTTGCTACATACTGTTATAAATTTGTCTAATTCAATAAATCACAAACTTAAAATTTAAAAACAATTTTTAATTAAGTAGTAATTTTATATAAAAAGATACAATCCAATATAAAATAGATACAAAATTATTTTATATAAAAGGTTACAATCCAATATAATAGAGTAAATAATTTGATGGTGGTTCGGATAAAGCATTAGCAAAACCGACCAGGCTATGAGGGTAGGATCCTCCCCTACCTCACGTATGACAAACAAAAGATTCCAGACACTTATATACTGTATGCTAATATATATTCATCAATATTTTTTAATAAATCTCCTCCTACTTTCAATTCCTAATATTTATGTCATTATACTATGTGGCAAATGCTCTTGCTGTTGCTAAGGGGTCTTCTGTACTTTTTGGGGGTCTTTTGGATGAAGGCCGATGTTTTTTCAGCTGTCCTCCAGACCACCTGGCAAGTGGCACAAGCTTGGTGCTATTAAGTAAGTACTGTATTCCAATTAAACCTTATTTATTACATAGATAAGACCACTATTTTAGACTCTCCATCTGGAGTTGTCCCAGCTTCCTCCTTATCAGGGTCTGTCCTGCTCTGGGAATTGTCTTAATTCTATCTTGATGCCAACTTTGGTTTGGGAGGTTTCCTGATGTCATCCATCCCCAGGCCAAGTCCAGTTCCAATATCCTGTTTCTCACATATATCATTTACAAAGAAATCCATCTGCTTCATAACACTAATCACATATACTTTTTCAATTATTTTCCCAAAATATTGATACAATTACAATTTAGTTAGCACGAATCACATCCATATATCACAATACAGACTGTTGTGCTATAAAATCAAGAACTTGAAAGGCAATGAGTAGGATGTGTTTGACCATGCAGCAGCCTTATTTCTCCTTTCATAGGCTTCTGCCTTCCCCATGTGCAGAGAAAAACATTAGGAGAAAGCCAGCATGAGTGTTCGGTTTAGGTCTGTGTAAAATGTGGAGCCTGGTCCATGGACTAGGGTTGAGCAGGCTGCCTCATGGCTGGCAGCCTTTCTGAACATTTTAATTACAGGGGAAGTGGCAATCTTACATGAAATTCCAGATAAAAGCACGTTAGGGAATTTTAAGAGATCGTATATGTATGAAGCTTCATATGGGTGAACCAACCCCATTGGTCACTGCACTAAAAGCAGCTTGTGTTTATAAATACAATACTGAAAGCAAACAGAACGATATATCGAGATGTTGTATGTACTCTGCTCACAGAGGAAAGTAGTAAGTGTGTGTTGTCATAACCAGGAGTAAAAATTGCATCAGCATTTTGATCTCTGACCCCATCTCCCCCTGATCTGTGGTTAGTGCCTAGAAGGTACATCATCTCCCATGTGTTGTTCTCACACATACATTCACACCTACATGTTTTGTTTAGCTTTGCTTTCTTTTCCATAGGATAAAATCAGTAAGGAAGGAAACTAGTTGCAGTGCTGAAATGTTTGCTGTCTTTGCATGCCTGGAGAAAAGAGGAAGAGGACTAAAGAAAAGAGGACAGCATTTGGGTCTAAGCATGGAACTTAAGAGTCACTGAGTAGGCAGTGAGATTGGAAATGAGAACTAACAGAGAATGTCAGGAGGGGTGGATTGGAGAGGCAAGAGTTGGAGTGAAAGTAGTTGAAATAGGGGGTGAGTTTTATGGCAGGAAATTCTTGAAGTGCAACTCTGTAACAGTGAAGCAGCTGAGATGTTGGAAAGAAGGGTGATTTATTAGATGGGCCTAAAGAAATAGCTGTAAGAGCAGTATGTGAAATTCCTAGGTGAGGCTGAGGTGAGACTGACTTTGATAGCTAGTGAAGTTGGAGCTATTAAGCATGAAAGGATGTTATGGATGGATGCAAGAGAATGTGTTTAAAGATAAGAAGTAGTGTGTCTGTAAATTTCTCCTCAGGATTTAATTAATAGAAGAAATTCTGTGGCTGGTTCAGAAGGTATTGAGCCTGGGATTCTTTATTTATGCTAAGTAATTGGGTGTGGGTTTTAGTTTAGGAATTGATTGCTGTTAAACTTTTTCTTATAAACTGTGGGGTTAAAAGTATTATTTTATTTTAAAATATGCATACACTCTTTCCAAGTGGCTGCTGGAAATTAGTGCAAATACCTGAGATGTTATGCTGATTAACTTGCAGTAGTAGATGCCTGGAACTTGTGGTACAGGGCCAGAGCTGTTCCTTCTTGGTTGCTTTGCTATTTCTCATTGGCTCATGACAGAGAATTTCAAAACTGCTCCAATACTACTAATGCTGGATTTGACTGTCATAATTCTCTTTGAGCAAGTGAAGGCTTTGCTTGGGTTACAGAGAGTGACAGGAAGAGTTTGGATGCCAGCTTCAGCTAGCCCTGTAGCATTGCTTTTGTGTGGAAGGCCCTGATGGCTGAGAAAGCCAGGAACAAGTGGCTGAGTGTGGTCAGGCATGACAGGACACAGCTGAAGCCACAGAGGCACAGAGAAGGAACGGTGTTCTGCTGGTGATGGGAGTACTCTGGATTGGAGGAGTGATGGTTCCTGGGCAGGGGGCTGCCACAGGGAAAGCCATGGGGCTATTGTAAAGTAATGTAGAATAGTTGTTGTAAAAAACAGTAATAAACTAGGATATTTTACATGAGACATTTAGTAACTTTTTTCCGCATATAGCTGTCTATTTTCCAGACACAGACCACAAGACTGAGAACAGGACGTTTCTTTTAGAGCTGATGGTGCTTGTGTCATGGCTACTCATGTCACATCACTCCTGCAACTAATCTGGGACTCAGCATTGTTGTCTCTTCCCAAGTTGTAGGTTGAAAAGCTTGCAAAGATACTGTGCGTGGACATACAGCAATACTTATCCTATCCTTCCTCTTCATGGATATACCAAACAGTTGGATATTAATGTAGCATGCTTGTTGCTGCTCTTCAACACATCATTGCAAAATTCTGGGAAGCAGAAACTTTCTAGATTCTATATATGCTTTAGAAAGGAACAGAAATAGTTTTTGATACTACTGTAGTTTGTTAATCAGGAATTGAAAGCTTGTTCTCATACTTTGAAGCATTGTTAGTTATCCTTCAGATACCATTGCTGTCAAGGGATCTTTTCCACAAGCAGTTTTAAGACCCTAGTCTTCCTAAACACTGGTTATTAAATGTGTGCATTCTTTTGTACTTGTAGTAACTGTTTGCAGATTACTTCACTGAAGTGATAAAACCTTTGTCCATTCAAAGCACAGAGATAAATAGCTACTTGTGTCACATCTGTGATTTTTGTTTACAATTTTAAAAAGCAAATTGATAATTTCTGTGAATGGTTCTTTTTATTAAAGTAACATTGATATTGTAAGTATTCAACACATGAAGTTGCAGTGTTCAGGTAAGGGTAAACTTGTCCACACACCACCTTGTGTGGTTGGTTGTTTTCTTTTTTGGAGAAAGCTGTGGGAGCAGTCAAGGAAAGTCTAGATGTAATCAATCTCTATCCTACTTTGAGTTATCTTCCCTATAAGTAAATCAAAGTATTCAAATGATTCAAGTTGTTGAAGATGCAGCTGCTAAAAACACCCTTTTTATTGTTCTAACTCTTTACAGCTATAATTTCTTATTCTTTTACTGGTATGAATATTCCTTCTAAAGTAAGCATTTCTGTAGTCAGTCTTGGATTTAGTTTTTAATGTAGGTACTGTCACTGACTACCTGAGATGGACTTCAAACAGAATTCCAGCTTATAAATTCCTGTCAGATACAGGGTATGTCAGCATTAATTGTTAGGTGGTATGCTGCAGAGAGTCTGGACACTGTGCTTTCAGAGGGACTGAGTAGCCTTTTCTCCTTGTGCCAGGAAGGAAATGAATATTGCATTTGAATTCAGTCTGATTTAAAAGTCTTGCTGTGCCAGATGCTGAAGCTTAGGGTAAATTGAGGATTTAAAACCCACAAATGTATGATCTAATTCAAGTCAGGATATCATGAGTAGGTACAGCAAACAACTGATGGATTTAAGAGACAGTAGAAGGAAACAATAAGAAGAAAATACATTCACTTCAGACTGGCAATTAAATGAGTACATGTCTCTGATTTAGAGCGGTCAGAATTCAAACTGGTATAGGATACAATTTAGAGAAAAATACTAAGGTGTTTAAGTTAAAAAAGGGCAATTAATTACATGTTAATTTTGCACCTTAATTTTTAAGAATTTTTTCTTGCTTCTTGCAAGGTTGTCTAGCATTTCAAACTGTTGGTGAAGATGTATACCAGTTCCTGATTATGCTTTACTTTCTCTAAGATACTGTTTTTCTTTAATTCTTTTCCCCATTAAATTAATGTTAAGGTGTAACCACACCCAGTATTTCACAAGGGGTGCACATACATGTGAACGCATTATGTGCAAGTCTGTGCATGTGTGTTCCATTTTACAGTTTCCATGGATGAAGCATACTCAATTAGGAATTCATACCATTTGTTACTCTGAATTGTGTTATCTTCTCTATGGTGATTCTGCTTTTAGATTATACAAGAAAAGATCCTTATGTTCAAGGAGAAGTAAGAATAAATCAGTACTACTAATTCCAGTCATATACACTTACAGTACTTCAAGATTTACATATAGTCATTTCTATTGCTATTGTTTTGATTGTCTAATAAAAACTGAAGATATAAATTGAAATATCTTCACTAATCTAATAATCATCAGGTAACTTTGAAAATATTTTAATATTTTATTTGAAAATATGATAAAAGCATGTCTCAGTTTGTAAGACAAGTGTCTGCTAAGGAAGGCAGAAACCTCCTTTGAAATGACAAAAGAAAAATGGAAGCCCCCCTCTTTCCCTCCAAATTATTATATTTTGAAAACAAGAGGCTCTCAGGCAGAGATAAGGGAATAGAAACAACAGGGGTTTTTTTACTAATATGTATAATAAGGTAAACCAACAACAATAACTACAGTGTTAACAACAGAATAGAACAGGGACCCCGTCTCGGCCGAGATGGAAAAAAGGTGGAGGAGAGGTGGTGCCTCAAAAACCTTCTGCGGGCAGTCAGTCCCGGAGCTCCTGCAGGGCTCTGAGGAACACCTCACTGGAATGGCAGGGATGAGCAGGAATCCCGGTCCAGTGAAGGAGCAGCTGCTCTGTCTGGATGATGGCAAAAACCTCCTCTCCCCAGCAGAAACAGCTTCGAGAGTGTCTGTCCCGCTCTCTCGCAGAAGGACAAAAGAAGCCCAGCTCCCGTCCACCTGCTCCCCTGGGCCCAGCTGATTCTTTGTCTTTTTTATGGGGAAAAATTCCACTAACTGAGAAAGAGCAAAAGACAGACACCTAACCCTCAACAAAGCAATATTCTGAATATTTAAAGTTATGCTAGAAGATGAGGGATATAATCAATAATGTCAATAGATGAAATGCTAAGTTTTTGAATTGAAATGTCTTTTGGTATCAGAGATGACTGCCTTATGATTACGCTCAAGTAGTATTTCAAGATTGAACCAAAATGTGCTGACCCTGTGTGACTTGATGGAGAAACTTATATAATCATGTATCAGAGACTGTTTAAAAAAAACCCCAAAAAGTATCTCTCATAGAGATTTCAGTTGCATATAATGGTCATATTTGAGTTCAGGCAGAGGCTGTCTAGAAAGGCTCTGGAGTCTCCAGCCCTGGAGATACACAAAAGCTGTGTGGACGTAGTCCTGGGTAGTCAGTTCTGGGTGGCTCTCCTTGAGTGGGGAGGTTGGATCTAATGATCCCCAGAGCTCCCTTCCAATCTTAACAGGTCTGTGATCCCATAGGGATCAGGGTAATCCTCAAAGACAGCTACAGGAGATGTTTGGGGATGCACCTACTTGTACCAACCATACTTAGAGTCTCCTGGCTCCTCTTTATGCTGGCAGAAGAGGCAGCTGTGGTGGAGGTGGCCTGGCTGCTTCTTTGCTTTAGTGTTGTCCTCTACTGTAGCCTCTTTGATTTTCTGAGATTTGTTTCAAAATAGTTTCTGATCTCCACCTGGGTAACGCTTATCCAGCTAATGGTATCATCAACACCTTTGTAGACAGGTACAAATGCCATTTCATAGAGTCATAGATTATCCTGGGTTAGAAGGAACCCACAGGGATCAGCAAAGTCCAACTCTTAGCCCTGTACAAACTGCCCCAACAATGCTACCATATGCCTGAGAGCATTGTCCAAACATTTCTTGAACTCTTGTGAGGTTTGGTGCTGTGACCACTCCCCAGGGGAGCCTGTTCCAGTGCCCACCTACCATCTGGGTGAAGAATCTTCCTAGTACCTAATCTAAACCATCGTCGACTCAGCTTCCTTCTGTTCCTACTGGTCAGAGAGAAGATATCAGTGCCTGTCCCACTAAGTCCGCTTTTTAATTCCTTTAACTGGGAATTGAAAATATTTTCCCCAAGTTGAATCTCTCTTGCCTATGACAGTAATTGGTAAAGATTTTCTATCTTAACCCAAAAGCTTTCTCATCCCGTTTTCTCCCCTTCTTTTATTAAAAATGTCTACATTTTAGGCCTAAATCTATGTGGCATCAAAACTGGTAGTGCTAAGCATGAGTTTTAGCAAGATTATATTAAATTTTGAATAGTCTGAGTAGACAGACTTTTTAGATTTTTGTTTCTGCAGTCAGTATATAAGGAGACTTGGTAATGAAAATGGAAGTAAATGAAGATATAGTCTCTTTGCTGCCAGTTAAATTTTCTAGCTTACATTGATCTCTGTTTTCTTCACCGTTTCTTTTAAGATGAATTAAAGGAACTTCTCCACAGCAATAATGTTGAAAGTTTGGTTATTTTGCAACTTTCTAATGCTGCTTGCACTGACACTGCAGAAGGAGTGGTAGCTCATTAGGGACACTATAAATAAATATCAGGCCCATTTTTCTGTGCCACTAAGTAGGTCCCACTTCAATTCAGAGCAAATATATTATATAAGTCTAGTGAAGGGAACTCTCCTTGGCGCATACACTGGCATTCACGTGTTGATAATGAAATTCAAAGCCTGTTTTATCTCCAAAAATGTGGACTGAGCTTTGTGTGAGCTGTCAGTAGAAATTAGGAGTTTATTGTCCTTGTGTACTTTTGACAAATCCTGCTAACTAATTAGCATTTGGTTCACTTTACTAACCAGCAGTTAAAATGGTGGTTTTGGGTAATAGTAAAAATAAAAATAATATATGAACTTATTTTTCCCACTAATACTGTTTCAGCGAGGTCCTACACTAATAATGCGCTCTTACTCTTTAGAAATTCATCTCAGGAAAGCAAGTGTGTATCTTTATTCTTTTGGATCAGAATCCTATTTTCTGCCACTTTAAGCTATGTACACATTCATGTGGGTAAATAAATGGTTTTGAGTTTTTTTGTCTTAATTTCATTTTTTAAATATTCCAGTCAATTCATTATGAAATTTCCTTAGTTGTCTTCATTTAAGGCATTTATTTCCTCTGATGATGACAAGTGACGCTTAACTCTGGGCAGTGTTAAATGTCCCCGATGAGAACATGTCAGTTGACGCTGATATATCAAGCACATGTCTTGTGACAGCACCCAGTATTATCTAACTATGGGCTGTAATTACATGAGTGTGACATTTGTGGAGGTATGAAGTGGAAGAGTTCAGCATGATAGTGCTAAAGGAAGCACATGAAGAAAATCGAATCTTCCTCTCACATCATGCATGTTAGCTCTTGAGGCAGTTATGGAGCCTTGCAGTTTACACAGCAGTTAAGTGTAAAGTTTCCTGCTAATCCATTTTGCCAGTGCTGTTACAGGAATCATAAGCATGTGCAAGAGCTTTCCTTAAACCTGCTCTCTCAGTGCAGACTTCAGTATTTGAAGCACTGATGGAGCAGGGGGAGCAGCAAGTTCCTCAGGAGCCAACTTTCTGCAAGTAGTGTCAAAATGGGCAACTGTATGTAATGTGGATGATGACCATCAGCCTTGGCCACCTGCTGACAAAAGTAAAGCTTCAGTCTTCTGTGTGTAGGAAGCTTTCATACTTTTCAGTTCTGCCTGTGAGGTTTCTTGATGTCCCTGTGTCTTGTATACTGGGTTCACATCCCAGGCTGCACCTTCAGCCTCTGTATTTCTTCAGTCATCAGTTGTAGTGAGCTGAGGGTGCTGTTGAAACTGGCAAAGATCTGACAGATGGATTCTATTACGTATTTGCACAAGGAAAGAAGTATCTGATTAATAAATTATATTTTGGAATAGAAGGCAGGGTTGATATTCAAGCTCTTTAGCACAAAGTGTGTTGTTCAGGCAGTGTTTCTTTCTGTAGTCATTTCCATGCTGTTATTATTGTATCTGCCCATATTTTGTGCATTAGGCTGTTAATGCAATTCAATTAAAAAATTGTAATAGCCTCCTCATGTCTTTTAATTAAATTAAGAAATTATTTCCAATTATTTCCAGTTATGCTTTGATTGCTTTCCGGTTGTTCCCATGTGTATGGACCGGGCCACATTCATTTAAAGACTGCTGATCTCAAATCTCAGAAGGCTGTACTGTCATTAGTTAGTGTCTTTTAAAGTTTAAGACTTCAGCTCAAGCTGCTTGCTTCATTTTTGCCATGGTTATATTTTAAACCTGCAATCAGGGGAGTGCCAAGAGGCACTGCCTCTCAGATGCCATGACCTCAGTGGAGATCCATGATTGAGACAAATCTTTCTTACTTGAGGCGAGACTGTCAAGATTACTAGAGTATTTTCCAAGCACCAGTTTTGGACCCTCAGAATTTATCCCATCTTAATCCAGTTTTCTTTATTTGGGATTATGATGCTTCTCTGCAGGATGTTTTTTGACCACCTCCAGTTACCTCATACTTGTTCTGATGTGTGTTTTTCTTTTCCATTGTTAGATATGGATAGACAGTAGTTTTCAGAGCACTTAAATCCTCAGATCTCACACAGCTGGAAATTGTTAAGGATTGCTTGAGGAAAGGCAAAAGAAAATTAGTACCTACTGAGTTTCATGTTATGGCTGGTAGATTGCCAATTTGAAAAATGTAAAGCAAGAGCTACTGGCTGTGTTAGTGTAGAAAAGGGGGGGTGGGATAAAGGGACTGAGTGGGATAAAAAGCCAAAGTTGTGGTTTGCTAGTAAATTAATCAGCAAGTTTGCTGGTATGATGGTCGTGGGTGTAGAAGTGTATTGTGGTATTAAAGCAGATAGAATTTTGATCTCAGCAATGTAGAAATTAGGAATATAAACCTAAATATGAATAACTGTTTCAATAGACTTCTAGTACCTGGCAAACTGCAGCAGGCAAGAATTATGTTTGTTAAAGTGGTTGAGATAAACATAAAGACATACTATTAAATTTAGTTGTATGGAGAAGATGCCCTTATATGGAGGTTTGCAGTAGTCTAGACATGGAGGAGAAGGTATTTGACCATGATTAGCTGATCTTTACCTTAATCAACTATAACTGGCCAAGTTACCATTTCGACAATCAGCTGTTACCACCATAATTTTTTCTGAACTGGCAGCTACATGATTTTACTGATGAACAGATGCACCAGCTTTCCACATATGTGCACACAGTCATACCATGACATAAATATTTTGCACAGCTGATGAGGGAAAGAGAGGGAAGATGAATATTGTATTGTTACAAACATCCATTACAGTGGCCCAGAGTACCTACTTGTGATAACATTTGTCTTTTCCTGTATTTTTAATGCTAGGTGTACCCTGAATTGCAAATCACCAATGTTGTTGAAGCCAACCAGCCAGTTACAATACAGAACTGGTGCAAGAGGGGATGGAAGCAGTGCAATGGTCATCCGCATATTGTGGTTCCCTATAGATGTCTGGGTGAGTGACTCAGTTTTATGATCTATTTTTTTCAGTCTCTTCATGAAAAAGATAGAGAAGTAAATGTCTTCTATACCTCAGTGTTATTGTCTTTTCTGAAGGGAGTTTTGTCCAATTGTTTAGTCCTTTGAAACTGCATTATCTAGAAAGAAGGTACTCATGTGCTTGCCTAATTAAATCCTTCTTTTTTCACATTAATTTTTGCATATCTAGTACTTGGACTCTTACCATGAAAGACTATGGGAATCTGCATTTGTTGAAACAAAGCAAAAGATACTTTATAAGTTACCCCATTTCATCCTGCAACTTTATTTCTGTAGCAGTTGCTTGCTGGTTTTTTCTGTGTCCTCTGTGTTTTGAATCAATTAAAAGGGAGGTTTGGGCCCTCACTTTTTGTTAACCTTTACTTTTGTCTGCATTAGAAAATGAAATTGTTAATTTGCTGTTTTCATTAACATTCTAGGAATGACATTTTCTTGATATTCTATATTTAATTATGTTGCTTTACTACTGCTATTTGCATTGTGATAAATGCTGGAGTTCAGAGTTGGAACTTTCTTTTCTAGTAAGCTAGGACAGCTAAAAGGCATGGAAACCAACTCAGACCAGTTATTCCATTAAACAAATAATGAAAGAAATATTTTAAAAATATGCAATGTTTCTAGAATTTTTGTTCATTTGTATAGAGTAGGTAAAACACAGGGTGCAATCTGCCCTTAGCAAAACTGGGACTGAAGAGTAACTAACAGAAATGCTACCAGTGTGGTCAAAAGTGCCAAAACAGCAGGTGTATAAAGTCTATGCTGAGTATCAGGGAAATTTTTTTGTTTGGTAAAGTTTTTAGATCTGATGTTTGTTTGGATAGATATAAAATAGATGTTTCTAAACCTGCAATCTACTGAGGCTCTGCAGAACTAGTTTATTCGGAGCAAAAATCCTGAGGGAGAGCACAGTTTCCAGACTCTTGGTGAGGAGAAGAATCTACCTTTAGGAATTATAACTGTGGGAAGGAACCTGCTAGTTTTCGTATTTTTCCAGACTTCTGCATGAGCTGAGTTGGTTGGTTCCACCACAAGCTTTAATGCTAAAAGGGACATGCTTTTTTACCCATTTGTTGCTGTGTTTTCTTTATTTTTTTATAGTCAGGATAGAAACATCAGCTTATGGTGTTAATGTATGAGTAATGCCAGATAAGCAACTTGTTATAGGTGAGGCAGAGCTGCTGTCTCACCTAGAATGCATCACAGTATATTTTGCATCACAGTATATTTGATCAGACTCCATGAGAGTGTACTTGCACTAATTAGAGGTATGGCAGAAGAACATCTGGCTAGAACTATAAAAACTAACTTTTATTATTTATTTTATTACTACCACAAGCAAAGCTCTGAATTAAGAAAAGGAAACTCTTAGGCTCAGGACTCTCTATCCTTATGTAGATTTGGTCAGTGCCCTGGGAGTCTTACAACCTAATTTAAGCTAAAAGACAATGGCATCACAAGAGCAAATAAATATAAATTGGCTGTGAATAAAGTTAATCTGCAAATTATAAGGAAGTATCTGCAAGCATAAGGTGCTCCAACAGTCTTCTGGTAAAGGAGTAAGAAGTCTAATCATATGGAAGGAAGTTCATAAATTTGTGGGCAAGACTATACACAGTTCCTTCCTTGTAGGAGTGAGGAACTGGACCTAGACTTTTAAGGTGGCTTCCCTGAGTTGCCATTTTGAAAGAAAAATCATTGCAAGTTGTATGGTTGCGATCTTAGGTATTAAGGTTTGGGCACAAAAAATTTGAAGATGTTTAAGCACTTCATTCCCATTAGCCCTTAGCCCTTAAATTTTTATTTTTAATCCCCATGTGTGGAGACCCTAGGAGGCATCCCCTGGGCTGGGAGTGCCAAAACGCTATTGGGATTCCATTGGCTCCTTCCCCTTTTTCTATGTCACTGGGCCACTCCTTCCCTATCTCCTGACTGGACCTGGTCTGTGTGCTGCCAGGAGACAAGGAGGACCTCTGTCCTGGGGAGAGGAGAAAGCTGGACCTAGGACATGTGGGTGCCTGAGGACTCTGAACATTTCACCATGTGGCTGAATTAAACATCTGTGGACATTATGCAAATGCGCTCCTGTTGCTTTTTTACCCTGGACTTTTACTAGCAAATATTCAAGCTGCAAGACCCATATATGCTATTTTTTTCTGATTTCTTTGTAACTGAGGCTTATGTAGTTGTGTCTGATACACTGTGTTTGTTATCATTTTCATATGCTGACATTCATCTTTTGACCCTGACTAGAACAAACCTTAGATACTGTTGTTTCCAAGGGTCTACTGGTAGATAGGTGGTGACATAATTACTTCCTCTGGAGGAAAAATGGTGACAGTGGCCGTAATCTATAATATCTCCATCAACTATTCCTCTGCTTGTGGCGTACTATGTCTTGGAATACTTTTCCTTAAATCATCTTTTTGTACAGAACTAAGGAATCCAGAGAGCTTTAAAGTTTTTTTCCTCTCTTCCTAGTACTTCTTCAGTATTAAAAGATAGTTTTTTAAAAAGTTGCATCTTGCCTATCAGCTCTGTGTGTGCCTCAGCTATTCTTAGTGTGTTAACTGTTAGTGGACATTGCCAGAAGTCGGGCATTGGCAGTACCGTTCCTCTGTCATTTTAGTGCAAATAGACCCTTGCCCTAGACCACTGTTAAATCCATCTGCTAAGAATTAAGATACCAACAGAAAGTTCGTCAGTGGACAGCTGATTGGGGGATTGAGTCTTAATTTTGCATTTCTCTGAGGATTGCTTCAAGTATCTTGAGTCAGCTCAGTATTTTCTTCCAAGTGACATTATTTTTCCCAGTTGAGAAACAGTGAGTGAAAGAAATCTGGCTACTTTCAGGCCAGAGCATCTTTACAGTCTGTTTGTATCATAATCTTCAGCCAAGGCTTTCTAAGGTGTAGAGCCCGTTTCACTACAGCCCTTGCCTGCTCCAGGAGTTTTTTCTCTTTGAGACTTCTGCAGGGTGGTAGTTATTTGTAGCAGTATACTTCAGTAACATCCGTCAGATTTACTAGATTACACAGCTTCATAGCTTGTTAAGAGAATGCAACTAAAGCATAAAAACAGTAGTTCAAACAAGGCAAAGTGAAAGCCCCGTATTTGAGTTTGCCATATGTCTTTGCACTGACCACAGAAATATTCCCTAAAAATGTTCTAATTTGATCTAAATCTTAAAGAGTTAAATTACGTTGTTTGAGGACTGTGGTGCTTGACATAGAGCCACTTATGTGTTTGGGTACACAGCAAAGAGGAGGAGTTGTGGTATGCGCTGGTCAAAGAGTAAAGATCTGCAGAACTCCCTTCCTGGTCTCAGGTGTGTGTACCACCCTCACACCTGTGCCACTTGCTCTGTGGCACAGCTTGCAGGGTTACAGCAGACAGTGCCGAGACGTGACAGCTACAGCTGGTCTGTAGGCTGCACAGATAAAATTGGCCGTAACAGAATCTCCAGCTCAACTAGCCTAGAAGTCCCCAGGTAAGACAATGATAGCTTGGATTCAAACTCAAACAGGGGATCCCAGTCAATCCCATTCAACCCTGAATGCAGACATCTAGTTGGCCAGTGAGCTGGTAGTGTTGAGACCCCAACCAATCAGGTGTTCAAGCACGGGAATTTTGAACCCCCCTATAAAAGGAGGAGTTCCTCAATAAACTTTGGCTGTCATTGCATGAACTTCAGTGTGTTCTGTCATGTGCCTGTCTCCAAGACTGTGACAAATGTAACACCAAGAAACCAATGATTTCTTCCTTGCTTTACAGAAGCCTTTTTTGGGAAAATACCATGGCCACCAACCTGGCTGTATAACTGTTTGTGGGAGCTCTGCTGCTGACCACAGCAGGAGAGCAGAATTACTGCCGCTGTTGGGGCAGTAAATAAGCAATAAGAATTTCTAGTTAGCACTTTATTCTCTCTTCACTGCTTGACTGAGAAAAAGCAGCTGGTGAATTTGTGCAGTGTGGCCAGTAAAATGGCTCCTTGTTGGTTGTGGGAGCAAGCATACTTGTCCCATAGTGATTCTTGGAATACGTTGGATAAATGTGTGGAGGAGACACTCAGTTATGTGGATGTTTGTGGATCATTATGTGGGCATGGCCGATGGGATATGGCAAGGTGTGGCAAAGGGGGAATTACAGCAGATTAGCTGTGCTGTGTGAAGTGCGTGTTCAGGAGTGGCTCTGCCTCATTATCCCGTTAATGTATGCTGCTAAGCACTGCATTCACAGTGTTGGAAAGATCCAGATATGTTGGAATCTCATGATGCATATAGCCTTTGTCAACTAGAATGTGATTGCTTGCAGTCATTTGTTTATGAACCAGTAGATTAGGTTATATGAAAAGTGTATTTTGCTGTTTGGCTTTGTAGTGAAAAACTGGTTTCTGTTTCTGGTTTTAACAAAAATGTCTTAAAAATATTTAATTAACTTGTCATGCTTCATTACTCTAGCAGTTTGTGAAGTTATCCACTTGTTGATGTGTCTTGTTTTGAAAGATAGGTGCCTGCCAAGGAAGGCAGGAACATCACTTGGAATATGAACCTCTTCCCTCCAAATTATTATAGCTTTGAAATTACAGAGCTTTCAGGCAAAGATGGGAAAAGAAATAGCAGTTCTTTTCAAATATATATGTGTGTGTGTGTAAAACAAGGCAAACAAACAACAGCAGCAACAGCAAACAAATCCAGAAAATCAGTAGCAGCCTTCTCTCAGCTGTTGAGCACTTTCCCCCTAGGTGCAGTTACGGTCACAGCCGGAAGGGGCGCTGGTGGCTCCTGGGCAGGCAGAGCAGGTGCGATGATTCCCCTGCGGCTGCAGGGGCTCAGCCGTCCCTCCATGTGGTAAAGGCTGGCAAGAGAGAGAGAGACAAAAGGGGCTTCCTTTACCAAACTGATATCGGGGAGCCAGTCCTGCTACCTTTCTGGATGGCGAAATGAGCTGTAGCAGGAACCTCGGAACAGTGGCTGGAATGGCAGAGGTGGGCGCACCCGGAGTAACAAACAAAATGTAGCACAAACTCTGCAGCCCTGGCAGGAGCTGTGGGGTGACCTGTTGGGTATAGTTGTAGAAAAGCCCAAGGCAGCAGCAGAAGACAATGGGGTTGGACAGCTGGGTTGCCGTGGCAGCTTCTGGGAAGGGGAACAGGTTCAGGGTCCCGTTTTTTTTCCCTGAGGCACTTGAGTAGATGGCGAGGGTCTTTTCCAGTGTGATTAGGTGTTAGTAAGGTCTCAGTTCAACAGCAGCTCTTAGGAGCAAAAGCTTACCCACGGTAAGGAAAAAGCAGTAAAGGGCTGGACTTGGTGGCCGCAGATTCTCCCCAAGGCAGCAACAACTCCACCGTTCCCTTCTGATCCCAAGAGCAAGAGAGATCGAGGACCTTACGCCCGGTTCCTTATCCCCCAGCCAAAATCTTGTGATATCTCTGCCCTTCCAAAGAGAAAACCCATGCCAGCTAAGAGAGTGGCCAGCTGCACCCTTCCCCCTCCTCCCCTTGCCAGCCACATTTTTTGTCTATTAAGTACCAGTTTTTATAATCTCTTAGGCAACAAATGGGATTAAAGTCCCTGAGAGAAAGAAAAATGGAGAACTCCTAACCTCCAACCTGATGTCAGCAGAAAAAGCACACTCAAGTTTTGATACACATGCCTAGCCAATTATATCAAAGAAAACACAAAGGTTTGCCGTGGTGATTAATTCACCTGGAATGAATCATTTTAATAGAGGTATATGTCATTGGCAGTTCTTCTAGTAGTAGTTCTTCTAAAATTACTTGCCGTTTTAATGGTGGAATATTTTCACACAAAAAAGTGAAGTGCCTGTATATTTCTGTACATGGCAAAACTTACTGTTTTTACATCCCCTAAATTCACATTGCACCTATTTCTATTGCAGTGGCAGAGCTTCTGGGTAGTTGGAAACACTTTCCACTGACTTTTCCATGCAGTTCCTAATTAACAGAATGACATTAAGTAATTGTCCTGGAGTTTTCCTGTCCTTGTTAGTTTAGCTTTTTGCCTCCGGCTTGCATCAGTGTTCAGTCAGCCATGTGAGTGATGCAGACAAGCCTCACGCCACACTTTTCCTAAAATAAAAAAAAACTCTTAGTTTCAGCCTACACAACTATAACATGTCTAGTTCTTCTAACAACACTAGCTAACAGGAAGTATCTGGGATGAGGAGAGACAGGGACAACGGACTTGGTGGTCAGAATCTGATTTTACTATTACAGGAAGGCAGTGATTTCTTACTACAATGATTGGGTTAAGCATCCTGCAAACATACAAACAAACATGCATTTTACAACATCTCTTCTAAGATCTTTTTTCTGTTGCCAGACTTGATTCAATCTTCTTGCCATCTTCAAAGCACTGCCAAGGTATCCTAGTTATCAGATCTCTCATGCTGATCAAGTCCAAGGTACTTTCTGACTTTACCATAAGGAAGCAGAGGAGTTACTGATCATTAGTACAAATAACGAATTTATTAGTTTATTATCATTCTAAACAGGTCTATTTCCTCATGGTTTATAGTTGTGTTTTTCCAAGTATTTCCTTCGCAAAGCAGGACTATATAAATCATTTGAAGTTACCTTTGGCCTATTTCATCGTTTCAGGGGACAAAATCCCATCAGCTCGACAAAGAGCAGGTAGAGCTCTTTGGTAGGGAAGCAGGTAGAGAAAACCTAAATAAGATCACCCACCAGCATCACAGAAACTTCCTCAGGTGGTCACAACTCTGTTTCCGGAGGCTTTCAGGTCTTCACTCAAGCCAAACATTGGTTCAGCTTTTGAGTTGGCCAGATCCTAGCTGAAGACTAGAAACACTGAAGTGCAGAGATAAAACAAAGTTAACATTCTGCTGATGACCAGAATGTATTTTTATATAGGACTGATGTAAAATGTGAACAACTAGGTTCTCTTTCCTGGTAAAATTTAAAAGTTCAATAAAGGGCAATAAGAGACAAAGATAATAAAGCAAAGCTTTAGCAGCTGGGTGCTTGGCATTCAGCTAACAGCACATCTGCTATTTCAGAGACACCCTTTACATACCTTTTCTCTTGCATCAGCCTATTGCATATTCATAAACAATTATGCATATTTAAATCTTTTTTTCTAGTTTACATGTCCCCAGAACTTTTTAGTATGGGTCCTCCCCGAGTCCGCCTTTTTAGATCATGCACATTCCTTGGCTGTGGTTTTAGTCCATTCTTATTATCACCTCCAGCTTGGATTTTGGTCCATACTTTCTTCAGATGGTAGGTGCTGATAGTTGGCCTATCAGTAGCAGGGGTCTTCACCATACATTTGTTGGATGTTATCCCAACCAAGCAGGCAGTTCAATTACCACAAGCATAACTATATCAGCTATTTCACTGCTATGTCTAAGTTTAGTTAATAGCAGAAAAAAACCCCTACATCTTTATAGCAAAGTTACTTTAACATTATACATATAGCATCCATTTTAATATTTGCAAAAAGCCACTAATATCATATGCATTTATAACATAAAACATCTACTTTTTGTATAGTAAGACCAGAAGAAGAAAGAATTCAGAATTTGTATATTTCTGTGCATTCTTGGGATATACATATGGTTTATTTGTTTGGTGGTTGCGGTAAGGTTTTAATAAGAACAGGTTACAACACAAAAACTTTTTGAGATCTTGAACATCACAGCTGTGCCAACCTACTCCTAAAGCAGTAAAATAATTTCTTTTAGGTAAGGATTGAAAATGATATGCTTATTTATCTCTTTATAATGGACTAAGGAAACCAAAACAAGTAGTGTACACAATTCAGCAACAGCTCACAGGAAGTGGTCACCAGTATGCAAGTCTTCTTCATCTGCTATCTGCTAAAGACAGCACTATACATTGTAGTAAACCTTTCTGTGTTTAGGAGCTTAAGAAGGAAAATCAGTTTTTCTGCTTGAATGACTAAAGCTAGTTGGACTAAGTTTTCTGTCACTTGTAACTGTGCCCAGGCTGAGGTACCAGGAATTAAAAGCAGGTGTTCCTACTTTTTCTGCAGGGCTTTATGTAAGAGTTAACCTCAAAAAGTAGTGCTGAAAGACTATTGGTAAGGTTAAAAGGAGCTCAAAAATCGGAAAAAGTGGAAGCTAAGGTGCTCTCTGATCATACTTTGACCCTTCCTGTGCAGAGGGTTCCGGGGAGGCTATGGTTGTGGAGCTGCTCTGTGCCTGCCTTGTTCCACTGTGGGCATTTGCATGACCTATTCTGTGTTTCTTTCCTGGTCCAGCTTCTCCCACACCAAAGTCACTGTTCACCACACAGATCCTGCCCAAAGACAAAACTAATTTTCCTCTCAGAAGTTTCTCTAATTGCTCTATTTGGCTCACCTGAAGACTTCAGAGGTCATAGGTCTCATTTCATAAGTATCATAAGGAGTGTCCTTAATTTTTAGTTGGAAGCTGGAGAAAAGCTGGAGAGAAGCTTCAAAACTGTAAGTATCTGTAGGTAGTTGGGCTCAAAACTGTAAAATGCTTGAAACAGTCTCTATGTGTATGTACCCAAGAAGTCTTTATGAAGAATGTACCTTTGGGTTTATAGATGGGTACGTTCACTCACTCACACAGAGCCTGTGAGTGATGCATGAACCTGCTGCATGTTCCATGTCTTGTTCATTGTACACATCCAGTTTTTGAAACAGATAGACCAGGAAGTTTTTCTCCAAATATCTTTGTAGTTCCACAGAGTTGATTGATCCTTTTTTGGTTTTGGTGCTTTTGTTCAATCTAAAGAACTTAATTTTGCAGTAGGAGAGTCCTGCTAATTAGTGTGTTGCTTGTTTTAGCATCTTAGGAGAGGAACAGAAAGGAAGCATCCATCTTATCATGTGTTCATGAAATTGATCTGCATATCAATAGATATCTGCATATCTGCATCTTTCAAAAAAATTCTTCCTAAGTGAAAGTAGCTGTAAATTTTCATGCTAAATATATTCTGGTCTTGGAGTAGAAATGAATGTTGCCAGCAGATTTGATGCAGTTAACTGCGGAGGGAGAGTCAGTGATGGGACTCAGTAGGTATTTTTAAAAGGTGCTAGGGAATATTCTGGAAATACAGTTGAGTTCCCTGTCTGGGAGGGAGGATACTTTTTTGAAGTTCTTAACATCTAGGAATATTGGACTTGTCAGTGAGTATGATACTGAACAAGAGTTTGTTTTTTTTAAAGAGTAGCTAGACAAATGGATAGCGCGCCTCCTTTGATTTTTCAGAAGATATTTAACAACATCCACTACTAAAAGCTATTGAAGAATTTAATCTACTGTGGAATCAAGGAGAAAACTTCTGCATGGCTAAATAAAGATGAGAAAAGGCAGGAATTAAAGGTTCATGCTCAGTCTAGAGAAAGATCGCTAATAGAATCTCAAAGGATCAGTTTCTGTGCCAGTGATGTTCTAAGTATGTGTGATTTTTAAATATGGGTACATTTTGAGGTGACCCATTTCATGAAGGTAGCGTTAATGAAAGCAAATTATGAGGAATTTCAGAAGGGTCTTTGATACTTAGTGACTGGATGTAAAATGGAAGCAAAATGTATGTAATACATTTAATATAGTAAAGGCAGTGTTTATTGGAGAAGCCCAAAAAGCAATAATCTTATGCTGAGACGGTGAGTAGCTTCAAACTTCTCAAGATTGAGACCTTGGAGATTCATAGTTCTGGGAAAATGTATGTTCATTGGTGCAGGTACCCAGCAGTCCTAGGGATTATTAGGAAAGCAATGGGGAACAAGGCATAGAACGTAACTGTACTACTGTGTCAGCTATGGACTTTCTTGTATTTGTGAACAGTGTGTGCAGTTCTGGTTTTCCTCAGAAGTGCAGAGTGGAAACTGAAGAGTTAAGAGTGATGAGGAGTGCTGGGAGTATGACATGGCTTCCTTAAAAGAAATTACAGGGTATATTAGATCTTTCCAATATAGAGAGGAAGATGACTGGAGAATCTGACAGTACTTTGCAAACTCATGAGTAGCTTGGAGGAGATGGATGGTTGAGGAAGGGTCATTCACCCTGTATTTAATGAGAAGACAGAAGATTATCAAATAAAACTTGCAGCCTTTAGGTTTCAAGCAAACAGAAGTAATTGAATAGTTAGCAAATTTTGTTGCACAATGTGTATGTGAGCTCCTCATCCATATGCCACAGTGTCTTTTGGATGCTGAGAGCCTACAAAGTTTCAAAACTCTACAGTTTACTACAAGATAACTCATAAGGTATTAGGGACCCTGATCTTGTGTGTGTAGAAGTTGTGGTGAAACAGGGTCTTGGGGAAGTTCTGCTGCCTCCTGGTCTGCATACACCTTATGCCCTTTTGTGATGCAGTGTTGACATGGTTTTGAACACTTGAGCTAAAGTGTTTTGTGGACTGAAATAGACATTGTCATGCTTATGTGGCTTTCTCTGCCATATCACAGAGTGTTTGCCATCAGACTAGTTACTCCTTTTCCTTCTAACCTGCCTTTCTATATCTCTGAAGGTACTGCCCCTGTCTGGCTCTTCTTACAGTGTTGCTTGCTCCAGTTTTCCAGCCTTGCTCTGTTTGGCTCACCAGATGCTACTGTCTTGACCATCACTATTCCACTGAAGTCTCCCAGGCAATGATGTTTCTTCACCTCTCCTTTTCTTCTGAGTAATCCTCTTCTTACCTTGACATCTGCCTTTTCCTCTCAGCAAGTTCTCTTCTTCCTGTCAGCGTCTGCTATCCAGTTTTGTTTGTGTCGACTTGCCAGCTTTTCATCAGCTCTAAGGTGCATCTATTGTCATCTTTTTTTACACCTCACTTGGTGGTACCTGAGCAAGCAGATAAGGACTCTTTGATCCTTCCTGGAAGTGATGAGATCAGTCTGTTCCAGCAGAGACAGAATTAGCTAGCTAAGTGACTTGTTTAGGATTTAGGGTGAGAATAATGTTGGTGCCACACTGATAGTTGTTGCTAAGCAGTATTTGCAATCGATTAAGGAGTTTTCTGCCTCTCATCCCACCAAGGAGGAACAGGGCAGAAACAGCAAAGGTGGCTGACCCCAGTGACCAAAGGCATGTTCCATGCCATATCATGGCATACTCGATATATAAACCAGGGGGAAAGTTGGCCATGGACTCTGCTTGGGAGCTGTCTGGGCATCAGGCAGTGAGTGGTCAGTGCAAGCTTCTTTTGTAGTACAATATTCTGTTATAAATGAGCACAAAAGGCCATTTATGCCAATTAACAATTTTATTAATAAAGAATATATGGGAGCGAAAGCAAAGCAGCGCTGGGCGACAGGGGAGTCAAAGCTCCACCGACTGCCGCCCCCAATTCCCCAAGTCCGTTCCCTTTTATCTTGTTCTTCATCTGGATACGTGGCTTCGCGGTCTTCTGCGCAGTCTCGTCTTGTTGCTAGGTGGCCTTTTTCTGCCTCCTGATGGTCGCTTGATGAAGACTCGTCATTTTCCTCACAGTTGCTTTATTGACCTGGGGATTTCTCAAGCATATGTTATTGCAAAACTAGTTCTTCTTCATACTCTTGCGGTTACTTATCATTGCTCACAGCATACTCCAGTTACTTATCATTGCTCACAGCATACTCCCAGGAACATTCTGCAAAGACCATTTTTGCGTTTTGCGGTTATGAACAAAAAGGTCACTTATCTCTTACATATTCTACTAAAATACTGTTAAAAACGAGACCAGACTCCCGGTACTAAAAGTGATTTCAGCATTTCTTGTAAAAAGAAAAGGGCCTAATGCATGGGGACCCAGGGGCCAGGCAGGACTGTTCTCATCGAGGATGAGCAACTTGGCACTTGGGTCTTCTTGAGCAGTGATGTCTTGTCCTAGCTGCTCCAGGTGAAGAAGCATGGCAGGACTTTCTTCAGTTCAGAGGCCTCTTTTTATCCTATATTTTGTCCTTCTGGATTGGTTTCTTGTTTGGGTCCTTTAATTTGCATGAAGGTTTAAGGTGCTCGATTGGTCTCTTATAGCTTTTGTTTAGGCTGGCTCTTTTCTCTGGGGGTTGATGATACACTTTTGTTATGTTTATTCTGGCCAGTTTGGCTGGGGGATGGGGATTTTCTTATGCGTAGTACAGCATTTCTTATAGCTACCCTTTTACAATATAATAACAGTACAAATAACAAATACAAATAACAAACCAATAACAAACTAACAGTACATGCTTAACAATTATCTTACAACAGTTTCTAGCTTATTTTTAACAATTCTACTAGTAATTTTTTATTCTTAATAGTAGTAGTATTTCTCCTCACTTCCATTTCTATCCTGTTAGGCTGACTTTATCTCTGTCTTTTTTCCCCCCCCAGTTTTCTCCCCCATTCCATGGGGAAGGGGACAATGCAGGGAATGAGTGAGCAAGCAGCCGTGCTGGAGTTTAGCTGCCTACCAGCTTAAACCACAAGAAGAATTTAGGACAAAGGAAAAATATCCTTCTGTCATAGCAAAAACATGCTCTGGGTTCTGAGTGTTAAGGTGTTAGTGTGTATGCGTGTCCACACTTCATCAAATGTGAAGAAAGCTATAATGTCCTCAAATTAGTTTCTATTTTATTTTCCAACAAAATACAGTAAAATTTAGTTTATTAAAAAGTGTTCTAAATAGACTGTGTATTATAGACAGAATGTTGTTTGTGATGTTGCTTTATTTGTGTTGGAGAAGATCCTAATGCTCTGTTAGATGACCTGACTGCTGCAAGATACTCTACTTAAAGCTTAGCTAAGATGATGCTGTGTTGTATAATAAACATGGTTTTCTACTCTTTGTTGCATTCTGATGAATGTTTTAAATGGTCTTTAATTTTCTCTTTTCAGTGAAAAATGTGGTTCCATGTTTCCATATAGTTGCTTTTAATTATTTTTTAAAACAAACCCCTAACAAAAACCTCACCTTAAGATATTTTTCTTCTCCGTTATTTATATACCATTTGGCCTATAATATTGGTTGAAGATTTCCTTAGTCTTTATTTTAAGTTCATATCTTGTAGGCAGGATGAAAGAGCACTATTAATCTCTTTTAAGTGGTGGCATTGTCATTCTTCTTAAGCATTAAGTCCTACATTAAAACGGAACAAATCAGGCAAACTTGGAATAATCGTTTGAGCTCTGAAATCCAGAGGAGAAAAAAACTACAGTGATGGGCACTGTGGAAAGGAGAATCTTGGTTGTGAATCATGATGTTGAAACTACTGCATTTCCAAAGTCTTGGAAATGCAGTGGAACAGTGGATTGGGCCTGTGATACGTTATTCCTTGTCTGAGCCTGCACTGTTCTCTGTCCCACATACACATTGTGAGCAAGGCAGTGTTCTCATGAACTGTTGCTTTGTGCAGAATCAGATGGATTCCTTGGGAACACTGGGCACAGTTCATTGTTTTTATCGTTGTGTATATCTCTGTTAGTGTTTCTAGAGTCCCCTTGGGTCTGAGAATAGCTGAATCACCGCTCTCTTCGTGAAACACAATTTAGAAGCACTTCCAGGGTGTCCGCAGCTGCTGGAAAAATGCTATTATTGTGCACTTGAGTTGGGTATATCTGTGTTGTGTTTTTTACGGTTTTAACAGTATTTGATATTAATATTACCCATGTAATTTAGAAGTGCATTAAATTTATGCTAAATCACTTTGAATTTCTTTCTAGAAGTGATCTAGATCTTGTATTTTTTTTTAATGATACAATAGTTTCACCAAAACTTTAGAATTACTTTTCAGGAAATATGTGCTTTTAAGGAGCACAGTACTAGTTAATAATTTGTTAACCTAGCCAAAAGCATTTAAAAATACATGCACAATACAAAAATAGAAATATAAACATTTAAAAATCAATATGTGTAATATAACCAGCATTATATATAGTAGGTTTTTTGTTGTCAGAGCGCTGGTATGTGTTGGAGTTTAGGATTCTTTCTTCTGTTTGTTTCTCTCAGGGAATTTCCTCCCATATGTGTTGCTAGAAGACAATAACCAAGTACTTAAGAGGGACAAAAGAAGTTGCAACTCAGGAGAAGGGTGAAGCTAGCTACTCTTTTTTTTTTTTTCCTGTGGGTTTGTCAGGGAAGGGCTGAGATATCCAGAGGTTTGGGCTGGAGAAAAGGGGCTGGGTGCAGCTCCTAGCTCTCTTGTGCTCTCGGTATTCGGAGTGAGAATGCATTCACTTACCAAAGCAAGCATTTGATAGGAATATTTGGGTGTTTTTGTTTAATCCTGTTGATTTATTAAAAAATTAATATCGATCTAATATCGGTATTCGACTGGGACGGACAGAAGACTCTCTAGCAGTTGAAGTTAGAAAGTGCATGTTTATTATGGCCAGATAGTGCATGGGATAATTCCCTAATATGCACTCTAAAGTTCACAGGTAAGTACAAAGCCTTTTATTCACACAAGCGTTGAATACCCAAAGTACAAATGCATATTCATATCCCTGTCGCCTCCTCCGCTTTGTATGCTAATTGACAGAACAGCTATTAAGCATGCGTATTTTGTTCTTCAAAATGAGTCTGGGGTCTGTTCTGGAGTGGGGTCACCAGAAATGAGGAAGTAAAATGGCTCTTCCTCATTCTGACCTTTTCACCTTTTCAGTGAATGCGTGAGAAACGACTCTTTGGAAAACGTCTGCTTCCTCCTGCCTCAATAGACAGGATCTCTGCAGTTATCTCGTGTCCTTGGGATATTTACCACATTTTGTTTTTCATTTACATGCACAGCTTATATAGACACAAAATTGACAAGCTATTATTGGGTTCTAGATAGCTTATCTAAGATCTTCTGTTAACTGTTTACTTACTTCAGCAACTATAGTCTTTAATTTTCAAAAAAAATCCTTAGTTTTTCAAAACTGATGTCTCATTATGTTTGCATTTCTTTGTTTATTCTCCATGAGAAGACTTGCATTGGTTTATTTGAAAGGGACTGTACTCTACTCTTCTTCACTTCCGTGTTCATTGGGCTAAAAGTAAGGAAAAATGCCTGTTATGGGGAAGTCACAAAATGATGGAAAGGAAAAATCTGGTTCTGTAGAGCAGTTGTCCATAGCCAGTTTGTCTTTAAACTTTGTAGATTTGATCTGTTTATACATAGATCATGCCAGCCATGGAACCCTAGGTTGTCATTTTATGGGAATACTGCTGAGTCTGGGGCTGGACAATGTGCAGTCATACTCACAGCCTCCTTGTTAACAAAATAAACCCAATAGCTTGAAGGATTGCTATTTTATTGATTTTAGTATAGTCTTTCCTGGTGAGTGATTGCATCTATATTAATGCCTGTATAAGCATTTCTGCATTTTTTGGATCTAAACTTTATTCTAACATTTTGAAGTTTCTTACTGACCTTCAAGCTGAGATGTAATACTAGGGTGTTTCAGTATGTTTAGAATCACATGGAAACGTTCATAATGATCACTAAGAGAACTTAAAGGGGGATTTGTTCCAGTTAAATATGTGAAACTGAAGCTAATACGAAGTCCTTCAGTTTTATTAGAACATATGATTGTACTTCAAAAAAGAAAAACTACTTTAGTAGTCTTTCTTCTTAACCTCCTGACTTTCTGTTGTTCTCTAGTGAGTTTGTATGTACCTAAAAATCACAGTTGTATTTTGAACGTTCTTAGTTCTGTAGCCAAGCTTGATGTACTTAAGCCAGCCATTAAAAACGCTTCCTAATTGTTCAGTCTAAAGTACTGAAAGATGGCAAAAAACTGTACTAGGGATAATGAATGAGGATCATGATTAATGGAAGTTACTTACTTTATGCATTACGGTATTTGATCTTTAACTCCTAGTGGCTTTGTTAGTGAGCTCGAGGTATAAAATATTTAAATTACCCTGGTTTTCTATTGGATCATGGCAACTAGGTCAATAGAAAATTGAATCTTAACTACTTGATATCAAAGTTAATTTTAGTAACACAAAATAATGTTGGCTGTGAACTAATAAGGTGTGAAATAATGTTGGCTTTTTCTTCTTTTTCTAGAAGGTACTCAGGTGAATACATGAGCAGTGTCTTAGCAGAGCCTCCGTGGTTTGAAGGAGGCTGGATTTTTTTTTGTAGTTTTAGCTGTTCCTAATTGAGTTGGTCTTACATGTGATATCTTTTTATTATAGTTTAACCTTGGGCATGATTTCTGAATGTGATATATGTATTGAAATAATTCGCATTTTATTGTAAAAAAGAAACCTGGTATAAAACCTTTCATATGTAAGAAATAGAAAACTGCCCGGGGATTGCAAAAACTTCTGCCAGGAACTCAGGAAGAGAACTCATTTACAAGAGAACAAAGGGTGACACTGAGAAGAGAAGGGTCCATCCCAGTGTTCATGGCCTGACACATATTTGATCTAGCTCATCAAGACAGTGCATCTCAATGAGAGTTCCTGAAAATCCGATCATAGGCCCTTCCCTTCTGGGAAAACTGATCAGTGGACAGGCAGCATATATATGAATATGTAACAAACACAAAAGACACAATGGAGGACCAATTTGTGGGCTTGCTGGGGATCTGTGCGATAGAGGTTCACCCAGTGCCAATCCTGGGCTCAACACTGTTTTTGCTTGTGGCTGTCTTAAACTTTGATATTGCAATTTTACAATAAATTCCTTATTGATAAAATTGGCTGATTTCATTTATAATACTGAATATCTGTTATTTTGTCAAGTCATTATCATTCAGTTGTGAATGTTCTTATCGAGAAGACTACTAACTATTCATGATGAGCTCCTGGGACTATAGTTGGCTAGATCCACCCAACAGAGATTTTGTGTATTGCGTAACATATGAGCACCCTGCCCTATAATCATAGAATGTTCTGAGTTGGAATGTGCCCATCAGGATCATTGAGTCCAACTTCTGGGCCTGCACAAAACAGTCCCAACAATCCCACCATATGCTCAAGAGTATTGTCTACTTGAGCTCTGTCAGCCTTTGTGCTGTGGCAATGTTGGGGGTTAGGTGTCCTTTTTTTTTTCTTAGCTAATGGAATTTTTCCCGTTTAGCGGAGAGAAAAGCCTTGATGGTTGGTACATCTTCGGTGCTTGAGAAAGACAAAAATCGGCTGGGCCCCGGGGGGCAGTGGGGAGGGGAGCAGGGCTTTTTGGGTCCTTCGGCAGGAGAGCAACACAGACACTCTCGGAGCTGTTTCTGCTGGAAGAGGAAGTTTTTGCCATCATCCAGATGGAGCGGCTGCTTCTTCTGCTTCTTCTTCTTCTTCTCCGTTTGTGGCTCCTGCTCGCCTGTCCTGCAGGACGTGCTGCAGCCCCAGCTGCCACCGCGGAGCTGCTGATCCATCTCATCCACCGGCCCAGGACTTTCTGCCCATCCCTGCCATTTCCAGTGAGGTGTTTTCCTCAGAGCCCTGCAGGGGCTGCGGGACTGAGTGCCAGCTGAGGGGTTTGTGAGGCACTGCCTCTTCCCCACTTTTCCCGTCTTGGCCGAGACGGGGTCCCTGTTCTGTTCCGTTGTTAATACTGTAGTTATTGTTGTTGGTTTACCTTATTAAATATATTAGTAAAGAACTGTTATTCCTATTCCCATATCTCTGCCTGAGAGCCCCGTGTTTTCGAAATATAATAATTTGGAGGAAAAGGGTGGAGGCTTACATTTTTCTTTTTCTTCATTTCAAGGGAGGTTCCTGCCTTCCTTGACAGATACCTGTCTTGCAAACCGAGACAGCCCTTGAAGAGCCTATGCTAGTGCCTAACCTCCCTCTGGGTGAATAAACTTCCCCAGTATCTAACCTAAACCTCCCTTGACAGAGCTTCCTATGACTGAAAAGGAAACTTTTGAAATTTATTTGACAGTTTATTGAAAATGCAAGCTCCTGGGCTCATCAATGATCCATGAAATATTTGTCTACCCAGTGTGTTTTTTTTTTCTAGTTCTCTTGGGTTTTATACTCTGAAATACAGGGTTGACTTGGAATATAGAAAAAATAGCATATATAAATTACAATGAATGTTGTATTGTTAGTTTAGAGAACTGAAGTAATAAATCTTTCATGTTTCTTTTCCTTATAAATCTTCATGTTTCGGAAAAACATTGGCAAAAACAAAAAGGTCAAACTTCATTCTAGTTACCATGCTAACTTCCCCTCCACAGGACCTTGTGCTCCATTCTGTAAATAAGAAACAGTTTGTATGTTACTTTATTCAGTTAATCTGGCAGATAATAAACTAATACATTTGTTTGTACAAATGAGCAGTAACTCCTCTGCTTCTTTATGGTAAAGTCAGACAGTACCTTGGACTCCTCTGTCTCCTTTTTGGACACAAACCTCTGGTGTTTGTGGATTCATTTTTCTGACACAAAGTAGTTGGCCACAATACAGTGCAGGCTATGTTGAAGAACATTTCACTTCAGAGCTATAGTTCTGATAACATGCAAAAACCTGCTGTAAACTGGTTCTATTTTAACAGACCAGATAATAACTGTACACAAGCAATCGCTCAAAATAATAAAATGGCAAAAGCTGAACTTGAAATTACGCCTTCCATTCTTACTAGAATATAGGAGTTACTCTTGAAACAGTTTGACATTTTGAGGGCAGTTACATTCATGAAAAATTGACATAAAATACTAAAGCTGCCTATCATTTTCAGAAAATTTTACAAAAATGAAAGGTGCATGAGAATTCAGTATTAGCTCTTTATGACATGTCAAATTAACTTGGGATATCATTGTTATTTAATAAAGGAGAACAAATGAAGGAGTATAAAGGCTCTGGATAGGCTGTCTGGTTCCTGAGCTGCCAGACCACACTGCCGTCCTTCCTATGAGATGGGTAAAGGCTTTGCTTTGTATAGAACAAAGTCATGTTTTGGCAGGTAATTGTTAATTTCATATCTTGTAAGCTTTGCAAAGCCTTAAAGCTGTTTCTTGTTTTCCCATGTCACTGGTAATATGGCATAGTCCTTCCCCTATGAGTAGTAGCAATTTCAGTGAAAGTTTGGTCAGGACTCAGCAGTGTTAAAGGAAGTGATGGCTTAGAGTGTCAATAATCAACAAAGTACATCTGCTAAGTTAATCTTCAGCTGTTGCTTAGGTAGTTATTTATTTCAAATGCTGCTTATAGGGTTACTTGTTCACTCTTGATAGCACTTGCACAAGATGGTATTGCAGAAATATGTACTGCCCAAACTAGATTTCGTACTAATTACTGTTCTTTGTCAGAAGAGAGAAACAACTGGAATAAATAACTAATGAGGTAGAAGGAATCCAAATTTTCATTTGAAAACAAGCCATATGGAGGTGTTTGGGAAGGAGGAGCAGGGGAACAGAATTGAAATCTTGCTGAAGTATACATGTTTAAGATGTATTATATTCCTCATTGAAATGTTAGCATTTGAAATGGCTTTTGATGATCAAACCTTAAATGTCTGTAGTATTTTCATTCTTTCCACCTATCTGTGGTCAATTCTCCCTCTAGACATCAATGAGACTAGCAGGCTTTTCTGTAGTCTTACTTCTAATAACAGATGATCTACCCCAATTACCAAGAGTTGCCCATGAGAAGCATCTCATCATATAATAATGCAAAGCACAGCAGGATTACTAGGCCCAGTTGTACTGAATTATTCCCAAGCATTCTTTCTTTATGCCATCTTTCTGTTGGATTGGTGTCCTTAGCAAGTCATTGGTATGAATACATAGGGTATTAAAGAATTCATTAATCCAAATTGCTTCTCACTCTATGTTGTTACCATTTCAGAGCCCATTTTTCAAGTACATCTTACATAGTAAAGTGCATTAAGTATCCCTTCAACGAGAGGGATGGCACAAAATTTTTAACAGGTTGGAGCTTTGCATTTTGCAGGTCTTGCTGCAAAACATGTCTCTTACCTGCTGTGAGAGGAGGAGCAGGAACACTGACAGCTGGTGTGCAACTCCTTGTGCAGCTTGGCAGTAACAGTGATGTTAATAGCTGGAGTGTTAAAATTTGTACATTTGGTAGCATTTATAAAGCCTAATATATTTTGATTCAGACACAATTTCCACTTGTGAAAGCCTGAAGGTATCTGGGTGGGAAAAACATTCACAAATACAAGATTGTTGAAGGTTTGGAATGTATCTGCTCTTTAGAAATACTACTAAGTTTTATTTAGTGTTTATATTTAAATATAAGGAGTGGCACTGAAATGGGTCCTACAATATCAGTCATCTTTATCAAATCATATTATACAGTTATGTTAATAATTTCTGTAAAGATTGTTATAAAAGTTTTTATTTTTTAAAAGCTGCTGTCTTTGTTCTGTCTTGACATTTGTAGAAACCAACTTCATTAAAAACTCAGAGTACAGAGAAGAGTGCCTTGAATAACTGGATTCCTTTCCTACTGTACAGTTAGCATGTGCGAGTAGGCTCTTCTGTTTCCCCCATAACTGGAATCATCCCATGCTCTGCTATTAATTGTCCTGCCTGACAGAGCTCTACAGGACCTCATCAGTCATAAAAAATGTGTAATTGGAAGAGAACTTAAGTACATGAGTAGAGGGAATAAAAGGAATCTCAGTAAAGTTGGAAGACTACAACATAGGAGGCAAGTAATACTTTGAGTTGCAAAATAAATCAGAAAAAATATCAAAGTGTACTTTATATAAAAGAAAAGCCGGAAAATCATGAAGAGAATATGTTTCTGTAAAACAATTCACACCACCTGAGGCTGTTTCTTAGTATCTGTGATTTTTTTAATTAATAGTGTCTGAACACTAGACTGATGATGCTGGTATAAAGACTTTCAGTGGTGCACAGATGTAATTTTTCCATTATGAGCACGAAGTAGGTCCTTTCTTGAGGTAATAGCTGGTCTTTACTAAGAATACATGTAGCACCTATATGTATGACATTCCTGTTTTCTCCTCTGGAGCCTTCCTGGGTTAGTGAGTCCAGATAGTGCTTTTGACCTCTGGTGCAGGGGTACTTGGGAAATGTTCCTCTTTAGAAGAAAACCTGTCTTTCAGCCAGTTCCTCAAATACCTTTTGTGTATTCGTATACTTTGTATACAAAATATTGATATACTTTGTTTTACCTGGCTGACTCAGCAGGTGCTGACTTTGAGGTCCTGGGACATGCTCAATGATGGCTTTTGTTATCTAAGCACTCTGAAAAGAAGTAAATGTGGAGAACAAAAGGCACTTGGTAGATTTATACACTGGATGAAGAAGAATTGCGCTGTTAAAACCATTGTCACAAAAAGAAGGATAAGACTAGAAAAATCTTACCTTGCTAAAAGAAGCATACCCAAATACGTGGAGTCTTCTGCACCATTCTGGATATAGGAAGTCCTCAACATATGACATGTGGTTTAGAAATCTTTTGGTTTTTTTCCCTTTTGTTTCCTATTTCTTGCAGTCTTGCATCCTATGTGTCACCCTAGGTACTTGACAGGGATGTGTGCACTTCATCGTGGAAGAAAATGAATTCTACCTGTTTTGGAGAAGAATTGCTTATTAAAATCTCAGGTTTTGTTTTTCATGACAATTTTCAGGGACATGGAGGTCAAGATACTCCTCTTACCTCTTGACCCTTGCACTTGCTTTTCAGGCTGAGGTGGTCAGCGCTTTAAGTAACATTTCTATGTTTCTTTTACTGCACCTTGCTGTACAAAGCTATACAGAAACAGGGTATTTTGCAAACAGAATGGCAGTGGCATGTAATGGCATGGATATAACCACTTCTCTTAGGCAGTACTGTGTAAACAGTCTCTGAGGACACATGGTGTGACTAAAAGTGCTGTTATCTTTGAAGGTACCACTGTCCTATATTCCTCAAGGTTGTTTATTTTTCCTACTGGGTTATGGCCAGAATTCTGCCAAGGGTTCTTGACAGAATCTTAGTAAATCTTCACAAAATGGTCTCATTAAGCCTTGCACATTTCAGATCTGTTTCTTAGAGTTTTCTAGTACTGTTCTTTCTTCAAGCTTATTCCTTTATGTGAATTTCACTGACTTCTCTGTAGATCAAATAATTTCTAGTGGTTTTTTGGTTATTCTGTCCTCCCACATGAGGAGCTGTTTCAGTTTGGAAGACAGATGTCTGTCTGCTAGGGAAGGCAGGAGCCTCCCTTGGAATGCAAAACCCCCTCCCTCTGAATTACTATAACTTTGAAATCAAGGCGCTCTCAGGCAAAGACATGGGGATAGGAATAACAGTTCTTTACTAGTATGTATAACAAGGCAGGCAAACAACAACAACGATGGCATTAATAACAAAACCAGGGACCCTGTGACAGCCTTCTCTGCTGAGATGGGAAAGGATGGCGGTGAGGCTTTGCTTCCCAAACCCGCTGTGGGCAGTTGATCCCAGTGCTTCTGCAGGACTCTGAGGAACACCCGGGTGAAACGGCAGGGATGAGCAGAAATCCCGGGCCGGTGGACAAGCTGTATCAGAAGCTCTATGTTGGTGGCTCACTGCAGGACCTGCCGGCAGGGCAGGCAGTGCAGGGACCCACAGACAAAGAAGAAAGAGAAGCAGCTCCATCTGGGTTATGGCAAATTCCTTTCTCCAAGCAACCACAGCTCTGATTATGTCCTGCTCTGGAGCTGAAGAAGCAAGCCCCCCAGCAGCTGCCCCTGCCCTCCCTTTTTTCCTGCCCCTCTTCCCCCTGGGCCCAGGCAAACTCTTTGTCTTATCAAGCACCCACTAACGACCAGCAGTCAGGTTTCCCTGAAACAAGTGGGGAGAAATTCTGTAGGTGAGAAGGAAATAAGGAAGGACACCCAACCCCCAACAGGAGCCCAGTAATTCCCTCTGTTATTCTGTATGCAGGATCAAGCAGTCTTGTCTAACTTACCTTGGCTTTCAGCGCTTTCCAACTTATTATGGCTCTTTAAAAATTTATAGCACTGCAGTAGACCTGTTTTAGCCAGACATGCTGTTGTCAGTTTAGGGTGGGACCTGGAATCTCAGAAAACCAACTCCCTACTTGAAAAAACGCAGAAACTTTCTGCCAGTTACTCTTGCAAGAAGCACCCATTCATGGCATCCTTTATATTTTTAGCACTGTGAGCAGCTATGCTTCAGTCTCCAATGTGTTCAGCAGCCCTCCAGAGCAGCTGAGCATGTTTTCTTACAGATTTGTCAGGCAGAATTACTGCCATGTTGGAGTAGAAAGGAAAAAGTGGATCTAAAGAGCTTGCTGGGGATTTAGAAAAGAAAGAGGAAGAAGCATTTAAGCAATTAAGTACAGTGTGGGAGGAGAAGAAAAGGTTTTTACTTGGGCAGAATCACAGAGCTCTGTGACTGAGGCAGGATAGAGTCAGGCTATCCAGAGTTCATTATTCCTGCTGTTTTCTAACTCAAGAATTACAATAAATTAGTAAGGATTATGTAATTGTGGGGGAAGGGGTTGTGTCTGCGACAAATACTCTATCATTTGTGGGAGAAACATTGAAGATATAACCTGTGTGTCAAGGAATTGGAAGGGAGAGCAACTCAGTCCAAAAATTTGTTGTCTTCCCAAGGTGCATTTTGCAGCCTACTTTTGAGCCTGTTTCTTGGTAAATAGTGTCTGAGATGCATACTCCTGATTTATGGTGCAGGGTGTGAAAAACGACTTTCACTTTTTTGGTATAATTAAAAAGGGACAGAAAGGAAGAAGGAGGGGTTAAAACGGCCGGGTGTCTTGGTATTCAGCCAAGACCACACCTTACTAACAAAGGATGTTCCTTAAAAGCACCAGCCTATTACATATTCATGCAACCTTATGCAATCCTTTTAAGTTTAGATGTTCTTTTGTTTAGTTTCAACTCCCCCTTCTCCAGCATATCAATCATCTTATGGCACCATTTGGTCTTACATTTCCTGATAACAGAGGTTCAATAAATTCTCTTGGAGTCTGGTCGCTGTCATCTTCATCTGGATAAGATAATCTAGGAATGCAAGGGAGGTTTTCTGCTTATCTTTTCATTCTCTTTTGTTGTTAAAACAGTCTTTATTTCAATACCATACTATAGC
>VWYI01015652.1:0-83774 GCA_013399455.1 Anthoscopus minutus
TTTTAAATTATGTATTATTTTTATAATCTTTTTTTAGCTTTTGTAGGGTAAGGAGGGGTTTTTGTTATGTTATGAAGATCTTTTTATAAAAATACAGGCTTTTTGTGGTTTTTTATTTTGATGAATAGTAGTTGTTCGATTTTAAAAAAATTTGTTACTGTGAAGTTTTTTTATTCTTACAGTTTTTTAATAGTTGAATGAATGGCTTATATTAATTTATGGGGTATTACTTTTAAGGATGAGTTGTTTAAAGGTAAATGTTTTATTTATTTATTTTTGTGATTATTTTTAGGAATAGAGATTTTCTTCTTCTCTCCCTGGGGGTACAGGTTTTTGTTTTGTTTTGTTTTTGTGTGTGTGAGTGGTTTGGTTTTTTCAGGGTTTTTTAAAGTTTTTTAAAACTAACACAATGCCATAGGAATATTTCCTCTAAAACATGGAAGGCCCCAACATAGAGGTGTTGGACAGCATCTAAAATTCTCAGTTGCCCTCTCTCACTGATCTGATGTGTAGTGAAGCCCAAGTACCCCACAACTCATACTGTACCTCCAGATTCAGGAATGGATTCTGCCCCAAGCAAACCCATGGGATTCCATGACTTTACAGCGAAGGAGAAAACATAAATTTAGTCTGCTTTTTTTTCTTTTGTGACCTAGAAAAAGTCTCTGTTCATCCCCTTAGCAATAAGGTCAATGCATTTTGGAGAGTGTTTTTTGCAATTGTGGAGGTGAATGTAAACTGATAGCAGTTTATGCAAAATGAGAAATCTGCATACCTTGAAAGCACATTAGCCAAATATCTGCAAAAAAAAAAAAAAAAAGAAAACTAAATTAAAATAGAGACTTTGTTGTGGAAGCATTTTTCTTAACCAATTTCCATTTTCATATGTTCTTCTTACATCTACTTCTAGCTAAAATCAGAAAAAAAATAGCATAACTTGTTATTCTTTCAACACTTCCACCTTCCACCAAAAAGTTAGGAAGCTTAGTCAAATGCTTGAGCAATTCTGAATAGAAAGCAAGAACTGTTGATCTCTCATCTCAGATTTTGCTGGGATAAACATCCCAGATTTTCAAACTCAAATTTATCAGTTTTAAGTTTGAAATTTACCCATTTCAATCATAACAGGTATCCGAGTGTGAAAATAAAAGGCGGAAAGTGAAAAAGGGAATCCACTTAATTCTTCAGAAGGCAGCATAACACCATGAATCTATTACCCACAAACCTTGTAATTACAAAACCAAGCAGCACAAAGATGATAAACACATACTCCAAAACCTCTGATAGCCTCCTCATAGTAGGCCAGGGCTCACCATTGTTAAAGTTTTCCACCTAGCTTCACTAAGATTGGATTGAACCCAAAACCAGAGAAGGACCATTTTGCCCAAGGCACTTTATCTTTCGCTAAATGCAGAGTTTAGTTTTAACAAATAGCCATTTTCCAGCAATACCTTTTCACAGGGAAAAGTCCCAAAAATATGTTCCTTAAAAAAAACCCAGCCTCCAGATCAGAAACCTAGATTAAATAATTTGAAGACATTTCCAAGAAACATCTGTTTCTTCTACATGAGTTTCCAAGTCTTTCCTCATCTACTCCCTCTTAATCTTCTGTAGTTCTGTTGTTTGCTTGCTTTTCTTGTTAATGAGCTAGAAAAATCCCTGTCTCTTTAGCTACAAGAGGATTGCAAAGGAAAAGAATACCTAATGGCATAAAGAATGACTTTCCTAGAGCAACACAAATATTACAAAGACTGAAAAACACTCTGGGCTTGCTGATGGAGGCGCTGTAAACGGGAAGCCATACAACTCACCTTGTTGCTTGTTTTGAGAACAGAATGTAGAAACATTCAAATTTCTAATGCTGGTACTATTCATAGGCACTAAAACACTACAGCAATACCTGTAGAGAGACTTGAGCTTGATCTGCTTGTAGTCTCAAGCTGACAAGAAACTCACAGCTGTGGTTAGCAGGGCACCAAGCCCAAGCTAATAAAGCCCAGCTGAGAGCAGGGCATGTTATTTTGGGCCCGGTGCCACCCTGGTTTGTTAGATGGCTTCCAGTCAGATCGGAGCACACTTACCTCTTTGTGTGAGATCATGTGGCCTCTGCCTTAGACAGACACAAAAACATAACATAGGAGCTCAAAGTCTTTGGTTTTGTGGATGCACAGTAGTTAGAAGGGACTCTGTAAGTAGATGTGCTAAGCTCTGCCTGTTGGTGGGTTATGCTCATTCCGAGTTCTATGCCTGGACCCAACAGGTGCTTCTTCCCATGCAAATGTGCCCCAGTAGAAAACTAAAACTGCTGCAGCCAGACAAAGATTTGGGGCTAATTAAAACCTGAAATATTTCAGGCATGTGTTTCACAGAAGTGATCTACCATTTCAGGTTGCTGAAAAAAAAATCTGTGGTAACAGAAGGCATTAGCAAAGTAAAGCCACTAGTGGGTCTCAGGAGATCCTTGTGTGGTACACTGAGGAAGCTCATTGAGGTGCTCATGCTCTGAAATGTTGCATGTGATGATGTAATGTGGTGTTATGATATGCTTGTGACATGTTTACAGCTGACCTCTCTAATATGGTGTTGTAGAGGAGAGAGGGCTGCAGTGGAGATGAGGAATGGAAACTGAGAACACACCTGTCATCATTCACCCTTTGGAGGTTAATACCACTTGTCTGAAGTACTCAGCTCTGGTTTGAAAGAATGATTAATGTCCTGCCATGTTTCTGATAGGAGTAAGAGCTGCCTCCAGAGCTGCCATACTTCTTCACAATTTAAATTGTTATTGGTCTTCTGAAATCTTCTTAGATTTCAAAAACTTTCTCAGACAGAAGCTGTGCAAAGCACAAGACAGATAAAAATTGATATGAGTATCTAAACTATTGTTATTATCATCATTGTCTGCTTTGGATAACTTTCTTCTCTGGCAATCTGGTTTATGGTCTCTAGGAAATACAGGATCTTTCATCATTTTCTTCCAAAACAAAATTAACAGCAAGGGATTACAATGCTGTAAATTAACACAACTGCTCACATTTCTCTGCCAAGGAAAAAGGCTGCTTCATTCTTTGCTGCCGGGCCTCTCACACCTCTCATTTGTGGAAGAAGAGCAAAGAAAAACTGTCAAGACTCACTGGATCTGAGGCAATTGTCAAGTGAGCAGGTGTGCAGGTCTCCAAATTGATGGACTTTGAGCTGCCTGCTGACATCTATACAGCAGTCTGAGAGTCTGAATGTTGTAGTAATGCAAGGCAAGATCATTGAGAAATTAGTATTTTTTGCTTGCACCTGGTTTGATGGACGTAGCCGCACAACTCTCAGGATAACTCACTGTATTTACAAGGCATGGAAAATATCTACAGAGGAGTGCACTGCACGTGTGACTACACCACCAAATTGAGATGTGGGGACTGCCACAGGAGTCTGAGAAAGAGAAAATTCATTGAGCTCCTCTCCTGCCTCCAGTAAAGTGCAAAGGATAACCACACAAGTGCTCCCCACACCTGCAGTGTTAGGGGACAAAAAATATATTGTGTGTGCACACAACAGGTGCTAAATACATATGTCATGATTTATTGTCACAGCATGTGAATACTGCACAAGATTTAGAAACCATCTCAGAATTAATTCCCAAAGCCATTCACTGTCAAACTCTTCACGCCTGCCAAGTCCAGACCCCCAAACTAATTCATAAGCGTTCAGCAGCTTCCCTCTTCCCCTGAGGACTTACTGTTATTTTAGCATTAACTTCATGCCTTCATGAGTATGATTGAGATCAATCTGTCTGATTCTCATAAAAACCTTGGTAAAGAAGGGGCACAGACTTCTTATCTGGCATCAATCAAATGTCAGGAATAAGATTTCTGTGACATTTATACAATGCCCCGGACTGAGAGATACTGGGATTTGAAAAGCACAGGCTTTGTTAATATTTTTCTAAATTCACCCAGGTGAAGGTATGTTTGCACCACCCAAAGCTGGAGTGACAGCCTTGTGCTGGACTTTGCTAGTATGCATTCTTTCCATGCCATATCCTTGCCTAATAAAAGCAGGTAGGCCTTAGCCCTGGTCTCATATACACTCATTTTCACTGGGTTGTTATGCTAGTCAAGATTTCTCTTACTGTCAAGTGAAAGCAGAAATGGATTCCATCTTTATTTTTCATATTTAATAGAAGGATGGAGAAAGGGAGTCCATTGAAAAACACCAAATTTGCAGATCAAGATCTAATCTGATAATTTAAGCCAGTTCTAAAAAGATTAAAACAAAACGAAACAAGTAAAACAACATACAGAACCCCCCAACAGGTAGATTTGTATTTCTTCTTCAAGGTCTGATTGTAACGGTCTTCCTTATGAAGAATAAGGAAAAAAAACTGAAAATTCCATTATACACCATTTCACTTCGGCAAAGGTTCATACCTTCCTTTCCTCCAATTTTCTCCTTTGCAGATTGTGAACTTTAAAATTTTGGTATAGGAAATAGGTTAAAAAAATTTGTTCTATGTGATGTTACATTACTACACTAAATTCTTTAATTCATTACTGAACTGAATTCTTTTATATTTTAGAGTGGATATCTTTATTTAATAAAAAGACAAACATACAAGCTTTTGGTGAGAGAGACCAATTTTCAATTTTGCCTACAATTCTCGAAGAAAAAACTTACATGTGGAAACCTTTACTCCTTTGCAAACCTGCTTAATAGCCCCTAATATCAATGTACTTTCTTCTAATTATGATGCAGACAATTGAATTTTCACAGTCTCCTTTCTGTTCTGATATTTACAAGGAGCTAGAGGACTGATTTTATATACTGCAGATCCGAAAATTACTTTTGGACTTAACACAGTAATTTAAATGCCAAGATTTTAAAGGCATCACAAATGTCTTGGATTTGTAGTTCATGAAAAGTTTCATTCTTTGAAAGAGTCTCTGAAAAGTCTTGCCAGGGAAGTGGTGGTAGAATGGTTTTAGCACTTCTGTGAAAACTTTAGCACAGATGATTAGAGATTATAATACACAGAAGGCCTTGGAGAGTACATTAGATATTAACAACACTTGGAAGCTTAACTAGAAGCTGGTCATAGAAAACCAACACAAATCCCTCTTTTCTTCTCCTTTCCCACCATAGTTCAGTCATTTCACACACACAAAACATAAACAAAATGAGAATGAAAATGCTTAGTTCCAGTGTGGCTGTTGAGTTCCCTCAAAGAAGATTAAGTCAGTCTGGTTAACATCACTCCTATGAAAGAATAATGACTTAATGTCATGAGGCGCTGCTGTGGCATATCCCAGACTTTGAAACCATTAAATACTTCAGAATTGGGGTTCAGTATTTCCTAGAAAAACACAATACTTCATGCAGCATTGTTTCTAAATCACAGACTGGATTTCTGTCAGCTTTATTTTTAAGCTTTTTGTTTTTGCATGTGTTTTTCCACTGACTGCTAGGCAAGTCTGAAACCCTAAGTGTTGAATTTCCAGCCTTTTTGAAGACAACATATAATATCAGTGATCATATTGGTGGGCCTAAAAGATTGTCTTTCTGAAGGTGATTGGGGTCCTGCCCTGGCAATCCTTGGAGAGTAAATCTGAAATGCCTCTTCAGCCATACAAAAGCACTGTAGTTATACGGAGAAAGGCAGAGAATGGCTGCTATGTCAAAAATAGTCTAGAAAACAAAGGATAAGATTAAGTAATTAATTGTCTATGTAGGAGTCATCGGCTAGTGCCTTGAAATGCTTAATGAATATGTATCTGCATGAATGACATGCAATGTCTGTAAAAAGTTGGGGAAGCCAGCAGTGACAGGTGATTTGCTTATTTCCAGCTTAGTCCCGGCTAGAACAGACTAACCATAGCATCACAGAATCTTTAGGCTGGAAAAGACGTCTAAAATCATGGAGCTCAATTATGTTCACCACTAAGCCTTGTCTCCAAGGGCCATATCCACATGCCCTTTGAACACTTCCAGACATGGAGATGCCATCATTTCCCTGGGCAGTCTATTTCTATCCCTGACCACCATCTGCACGAAGAAATTTTTCCCAATATTCCATCTACACCTGCCCTGGAACAATTTGAAACCATTTCCTCTGGTACTGTCACTTCCCACCTGGGAGAAGAGACTGACCCTCATTTGTCTATACCCTCCTTTCAGGCAGGTGTAGAGAGATAAGGTCACCCCTGAGCTGCCTCTTCTCCAGCCTAAACACCCTCAGCTCCTTCAGCTTCTTCTCACAGGACATGTGCTCCAGACCCTTCACCAGCTCTTTTGCTCTTCTCTGAACACACTCCAACACCTCAATATCTTTTTTGTAGTGAAAGGCCCAAAACTGAACATAGGATTCCAGGTGCAGGCTCACCAGTGCCCAGTACAGGGTGGTGATCCCTTCCCTATTCCTGTTGGCCACACAATGTCTGACACAAGCCAGGATGTAATTTCTTGACTTAGAGGTCAAGAAAACCAGAAACACAATGGCAAAGCCAAAAGTAAAACAGAAAAAGCACACACTTTTGAAAAGTGAAAAATTAAATATAAACTGGTCTTATACATGACAGCATCTTGATAACCATTTCAGTCAGAAGAGAGAGAGTGTAAGACATGGCAGGGCACTTGGAAAAGGTTGTTTGTCTCTTGACAGCCAAGAGTGAAGGAATTGTTGAGGACTTACCACCTTAACAAGGATGTTGCAGGATAGAGGCAGGTTTAGCCAAGAGGCAGAGCTTCTCCTGTCAAGTAGGTTTGTAAAGCCTGGAATCATTAACATTAGAAAGAAGATGGGTAGTCTGGGATTTGATGGAAGTGTATAGAAAATAGAATATGGCTTGCACAGAAGAGACTGAATGGGGCCTTTCTTCATTCTGTCCTGGACTCTGCAGCCAGTGCAATAAAACACAGCTAAATATCCAGTGCTCCTCCAGAGAGCACTGGATTAAAATGAGGAGCACACTGTCCCAAAAGATGAAGATGCTGAGAGATTATCGAGATTCAAATCCTGTGATATGAAAAATGCGCAGTTATCACTAACAGCAATACTTTTGAAAGAGATGGTACAACCTACCCTTTCAATTACAAACCAATTGTTAGACACCACAAGCAAAAATATGCACAGGCAAGATCAGACGTGCTGCTTTCTGAAGTTCATGATCCTCCACCAGGATCCAGCTAGTGAGTTTGCAAATGCAAAGCCTGCAAAAGCAAAGTATGCTGAAGCTATTTTCTCATTGCAGCAGGAGGTATAGGAAGATCCTGTGAAACAAAATCAATTTATAAAACAAAGTAACTCAAACACTCACAGTTCTTCTTCAGCTATGTGTTTTTCTGATCTTTTAGTCAGCCTCCTTTTTTAATTCTCCCCAGTGCTTTGAGATGCATAATTTAATATTTCAAATTCATTGCTTTTCTGATCTACATTTATCAGGCACTTTGAAGCCAGACATAGCGACACCTTTTTAAAATTACTTGGACAAAGACAAGTGCCTGCACTTTTTTGCTATGCAAATGAAAATTTGTAAGAACAAACCATACCCTGTTCTTTAAAATTATCTAGAAATACCTTTGGCCAAAAAGCCTTTCTGTGTGTCTGAGAAGAAAATCCCTTCATTTAAGAAACCATCTTTAGACAATTTAGCAAGGGCTACTTTGTGCGCCCAAATTCTTCAGAAACTATTTATCCAAGCAATAGTTGAAAATAATTATCCAACCACATGCTTACACAGGAAGGCAAGATTTGGAAGGCAGATAATATCTTTCAAATCCGAATAGCTGGAGAAAGCAGACAAATTTTCAGGCATACAAGCCTTTCCCCAGCTCATTTTTTCTCTCATCTTTATAAGCTGGTGTAATAAAATAAACCATTTACATTCCAAAACTATCACAGCTACAACACTGATACTGATTCTCACAAAGCTGGAGACTGAAAAGGCACTTATGGATGTAAGATGTCAGCTGAAAACTCTTATAGCATAGTGGTGAGCAAAAGAACCCCATAACTTTACCAGCAAATATTTCTACAAAAGTGTGTGTGTTGAAGTTCTACCTTAAAGAACTTCCTGGTGAGAATGAAAACCTTACAGGGTTTTTTAGTTTTATTTCCATTTTTGACTGTTGATGTTAATAGGAATGTCCTGTTCAGAGAATTTCAATGCCAAGAAAAAAAAAAAGGCAGGCATAGGGGTGACTGGATGCTGTAGATTCCTCACAGTTATAAACGAAATACCGGAAAACACATCTGGGAGCCACATTGCTGAAGGCTGAACAAAATGAAGCTAATGATCTGAGAGCTAAAGCAGCACTGAGGCTGAAGGCAGAAAGAGCCCTGAATATGCAGTAGACCAGAAATGTGAAGCATCATGAAGCATCATCTCTCCATCTGCAGCTGAGACATTCCAAATTTGCCAGAACTGCTTTTAGTATAAATGTATCTGATCTTGTTTGCTTCTACCAGACGTGCAATGAAGGGAGGCAGCAAAATGCTGGAGAAAATTGTGGCTTTGCTTCTCAATATTCTTCTGTGCCTTTCCTAGCTTAATGCTAGTGCTCTTTGGGTGCCTGCCTCGCTCTTCCCATCAGAGGAAATAAATACAGGTAACAGCACCTGCTCAATAGCAACCTTCAAACCTTGGAAAAGTCTGTTATACATGGAGGCTGAACAATTCCTGCATTAGAGGGATCACAGATCCTTCATCTCTTCATGTTTGGAGAACAACTAATGCTAACTGGAATGCTTGGAAGTGTCACCCACGAGTTTACTTATTCCAGTGGCCTTGTGCATTGCAGAAGGGCTGCTGCTCACTGTGATGCTTATCCACAAAAGCATAACTGATGTCAGTGATTGAAGAAATCATCCCTCATTTGTTCTTGGAAAGTGTCTTACATAGGTAATTTTTCTCTGCATGGGGTACTTACTCATGCCTTCTTTTAAAGACCCTGTAAGACTGATTGTTCCTTTTATCTATGGTCTGTTCTTCCTCAAACCTCCATGTCACTCATTTCACATGTGAGCAGAGCAATGAAAGGAAGACACTGAAGTATGGCTTCAGCTCAGCTGTACCCTTCGCACTGACGCCCCTCACAACCCTTGGTGAGGCTCACCCAGCCGTGCCTCTTGCTGTATTTCTAAGGTCACACAAAGAGCTGCAGGCCCACTGCCTGCTCCACCCCAGCAGACCACCAAGGCCACCAAGTTGGCTGCCCTCAGTGCCACAGGGAGGACATCAGCTGGTTAGGAGATCAGCTCATTCTGGTGCTGCTGAAGGGCAGCTGCCACCCCTCATGTTGCAAGGAGATGAGTCCCCGCAGTGCTCCACGTCTCACTGGGACAAGGTGGTGGCTCTTCCCGTGGTCGGTGTGCCACGTCTTCCCTGTGCTTTCCAAGGAACTCTGCAGGCATGAGAGCAGGGCTTGCTTTGCTCTGCTGCGTGCAGAGTCAATCTGGAAACCGTCTGTCTGCCCCAGCACACGCAGCACCGCTGGAGCAGCACTGTCCCTCAGCAACTGGCTTTCACAAGAAGCTGCCAGCTACTGCAATCCTTAAAAATATTGGAGGCTCCCTGCACAAAACAAAGCACATCCAAACTGTGGAGTGAAATCCATGTATATCAATTAATTAATGGAAAATTTTAGCAAAGACAGTGGAAGGGATGGTAAAAACAAAGCAGAGACAGATTGAATGGTTGATTTACACCAGGTACAAAGACAATTTTGTCAGTGGCTATTCCATCTGTAGAGTAAGATGGTTTTGTTTTGTTCAGCTTTTCTCCTTTTTGAAGTTCCTCATGGAAGCAGCAGCTCATAGAGCATGGCCTCTCACTTTCTTACAGATCCTTCCAGAACAATAAGGCCCTGTGAACTACATCGCTAAAAAAAAAAAAAAAAAGGTTTAATTAGAAAAAGACTGGTTTCTATATTTTTCAATTATTTTTTAAGAAACCAAATTACCACTCCCAGGGTACTTCAGTCAGCACTGCAGAGATATAGACAAATTAGAAGCCATGAGAAACCAAAGAAAATGTTAAGTAGCTGAAAAGGGGGTTCAGCTGGATAAAAAAAATTGAAAGGAGTAGCTGTTGTGTGTACAGTTTAGCTGAGCAATGATGGAGGCCATATGTTAACTGGCTACAGGCATCTGTTAGAAATAAACAGCTAGCAGAGGAATAACAAGTTAGGAGAGTAAAAGAGCAACAGACATAATGACAACCCTAAGGAAAGGCAAAATTTAGACTAAACCTCAATTTTTCTTCTTCTGTAACAGGTCCTAGGAAATGGAATATTCCCAGGGTTCTGCATAGAAATACTTTTGCATAGTATACACAGTTTTATTCCCTCTCAGTTTAAAGTCACTCGTTCTGGAGGATGCAATCTTGCACTGTTAATCTCAGTAACCAGAGAAAGAGTTTCTATTCATAAGCATCATCTTCCAGATAAAGGGCCTGTTGGCTACAAGGAATGTTATTAATAGGAAAAAAACACTTCAAAATATTGCCTGTTGCTTATGCAAGATAAAACCAAAATCAAGCAAGTGGGAGAAAACCAGGCACTGGACTGTTTATCAAACTGGCAAAGCTGAAGTAATTTTGCACATTTTCTGTCCTCTTTTTTAATGCATAGTCCTGGTTTTGGGTGGGGATTTTTAACAAAATTAAAACTGCAGCCCATTGTACCTCAAATGTCATGATATTTTAGCAACAGCATTGACCTGTCTATTTTCCAGTGTCTCAGCACCCTTGAGCTGGTATCTCTTCTGTAACTGGTTAAGTAAAAACCAGGTGTGTATTCTCCTGGGTCATCTCAGTGGATGTATATTTAGGAATGACAATTTCTGGATGATATTCAAACATTCCTCTGGATCCATGTCATCTTGGCAAACAGTTTTAGATGCACATACTGACCTGTATCTCTTCATCTGCTCTGTGTTTTGCTCAGCCCTATAACCACAGCCAGTATATGGATTTCATCACACAGAGGTGCCAAGTCTCTGCAGAATTAGAAAAGAGGAAAAGTGAGTGACTCATCCTGAAGAAGACCAGATGTAATGTTCCCATTACCTGTTACAGTGAACACATTACCATTTCAAAACTATCCTGATTTTTAGGGGTTGCACTGACAGCTTCATAGCTTTTCATTATCATTCAGAATTGCTCCCAAAAAGGTCTTTTTTTTCCTGTGGTGGATACACAGGGAAGCAGCCTCAACAGGTTTCAGCTTGAGCCTACCTCTAAGAGTCAGGTTAGAGGCAGGTTTAGCCAAGAGGCAGAGCTTAAGTTTATTCTTTAACATCTGCATTATGGCAAGATTCCTCACAGGGAATCTTCATGACTGTGTGAAGCTTAACCAAAATACTTAGAAATAAACCAATTACTAAACATCAAAGCAGTTCTAGAATGTGCTACTCAGCTCCCCAAAGCACACAGAGATACACAGAAGTAAACCAAGCCTCTCCCCATAGTTACGCATTTATGTAGAGCTGACTGTTCAAGTTGACTACTAATGTGGTTTATACATCTCCCTGTCTTTAAAAAAAAAACCTTCCTCCTTTCTCTGCACCCACCCAGAAGCTTCTCATATTGCCTCTGATGTGCCCAATTTGATATAATTGACTGGTGACAATACTAAGGAATGTTTTAGCAATCCTTTCCATGAGACCATCTTTTTTGTAAGCTTGCGTTTTCCCTTTTCCTTGTCTTGAAAATATGAAACAGAGGATACCATCCTTCAGTAGTTGCAAGCAAACCATCTGCTCCCCAAAACACAGCAGCTGAAGGTTTCAGTCATTTAAGAACTGCTGATAGTTTATACATAGCTTCCTTCAAAATAAATAGCCACAAGAAAAAAGAAAAAAAGAATGTGTCTATCGAGTTACATACATGCATTTCATACATGATCTAATATCTCATAAAGCTAACTCAAGAGAAAACTAATGAAAATTAAGGGCTAAAACGAGTAGTGAAGAAACGCTTTAACCTGTAAGAAAGGAAACTGATAATACATTCAAAGCCTTCCACCAGTATTTACAGAATTATCATCTAAACTTCCACAGACTGAAATCACAGAGACAAGGTACATGAGCTGGTAACCATTACATATTATGTAGCCTGGAATACTGTTTCTCTTGGTGCCATTACATCTTTGCAACAAACCAAAGACACCAATTTTCTATGAGTTTGTGGGCACACTTGAAAGTGACTTTGTCTGGCACATAGCAAATCTCCACTTTGTTTATACTCATGTTTAACTGCAGCTGAGTCCAGGGCCACCAGCTTGTCCCTAGGCTGAGATCATAGAAATATTGCAACTCACATCAAAGCCGATCAGAAGCATGAGACAATCTGCACAATGACCTCATGGAAGAGAGGGTATGAGTTCAACAATCTTCATCTGATGCCTTTACACAGAGTGCCAGGCCGTCTGAGCAGGGATTTCAGCATTCCACCTTGCTGCTGCTTACCACAGTGTGACACACTGGGGAAAAAATAAAAAAGAAAATAATCTTTTTATCTACAATGTCGACAAAAAAAGGACTAGAGTCAAAGACTCATAGAATCATTTGAGCTGGAGAAAACCTTTAAGACCCTTGAGTCTGAAGTCATATGGTTTATACCTTATAGTTGCCCAAAGTGGCACCAAAAATTTTCTAAGGTTAAACCAGATGTACCACCTGGAGATAAAGTGTATTCGGAGAGTGAATAAGTGAAAAACAAATCCACAGACATTTTCCTTAGCCATTTTATTTTGTGGCACTCATAATATGTGATTAGTATGGAACATACTAATATAGTATAGAACATTAAGTATTAATAATATTCATTAATAATAGTATGGAACATTAGTGTTGCTGGTTCTGCCATTTTCAGTTTGGGGTTGAAAGATATTGGATAGTGTCTGAGAGGAGCACAGGCCCCATCAAACTTTCATTGGCAGCCATGGTTGGGTAAGGGGAGCTGGTGGGAGGGCGCAGAGTGCAGTAATTGCCAGGTAAGCCCTGTTGCTAGTGAGGAAAAATTGCTTATGTGTGAGCACTGTCCCCAGGGATACATTTGGACAACAGATTCTGTAGTGGCTGAGGACAAAAGGAGTTCCTGTTCTCCTGAAACCTCTGGTATGTTCTGGCAGAGGAATTTCAAGTCAATCACAACAATATTTTGGCATTTCTTCCACTCTGATTGAAATAGGGACAAAAATGAGAGAAGACAGCAGCGCGGAAGCACAATCAAATTAAGTCTAATTTTAAAGAAAGTAATGCTGGAACCTTTTCAAAGTTTGGAATACATTATCATAAATATGTAGTTGTGTAAAAATTAGTGTTCCAGGATATACTGAAATAATGACTAAAGCAATCATTTATGTATTACCTAAAGGCAGTATAGTGGCATTGTTAAATATGATGCCTCAAACTCTCCTTTATTAATACTCTCGTTTTCTCATTTTTAAAACACATTTTCCAAATGTTCTTCATCCAAGAATACATTTCCCATGATAGATAATTGATTTCAGATTTAAAAACAAACAGAAACCCTAATAGCAACCAACATATCCACTGGAAAATCAGCCATTGCTAAGCCCCAGTGATCTCTATTATACTTGCAGATATCTGCAGTACTGTCCTGGAAGAAAGATGTGAAACTCTGACATGGGAGATTTGAAATAATCTGCACCAGAATTTCCCAGCAATTACTGTAGTCATGAAAAACTGCTTTGATTTAGTCAACCAGGGAAAGGAAGGCCTGGGGGCAAAAGGAACTCCACAAGTGTCTCCTAGCTGTCACCTGGACACTCTGAAACAGACTTGGCAGATATAAATTATGATTTTTATAAATTAGAGGGGAAAATAAATCAACCAAACCAGCAAACCCACTCTTCTCCTGAAGTACATGAGCAAAGCCTACTATTATAGGATATTTGTTGTTCAGGCTGTAAATTCAGGCCCTCAAAAGCAAGGACATGGCACAATCAAGGATATAGTGCTCAGAGACCAGAGAGCACTTGTGCTGCAGGGTAGTCCAAAGACTGTCAGTTTTGCCCCTTGGACTTGATAGCATTTTCTTGGAAGTGGAAAGACACCAACAAGGAGTCCAGTGCTGCAGGAAAGTTATTTAAAGCAAACTTTGAAAACCCCGGTTTCAAAGGTCCCTAAGCACTTACAGATGCTGACTTATGCCCCCTGACATTATGAGTTATTAGACACTTCATCCAGCTAGGTGTTTTGGAAAATCCAAGCAGATGTTTAAGTACCCTCAAAAATAATATCTGAATGGAGACCATATTACTTTTGTATTAATAATGTGGTGACCAGCTGATTAAGGAAAACAACTTCTAACTGCTTTCACTCAAGTGGACAAAAACTGTAATAGAATAATTATAAGGTCTAATTGGATGGGAAAAAATTATAAAACTTTCTTATTTATTTGGTATATTGAGGATCGTTTTATTGAACAAATAAAATGTCTCTTAGGCACACTGTAAATTTTCAGTCAAGCTTCCTTTTCCATCCAAAGGCAATGAACCAGACCACACATTTCTTTACAAAGAGTAATATAAAAGATATAAAGCAATAAAAAAAATTAATCCAGTATTTTATTTGTATTTCTTATTCAAGTTCAGTAAGAAAACCACTCAGGGACAGCGTAGGGTCCAAACTAAAAAATACCATATTAAATTTTCCTAAAAAATTTATATCATTTCCTAGCTTTTAATTTATTTGTTTGTTACCTATTAGCCATTTGTAAATCCTACTAGCATTCCTCTGTGGTAATAGAACAAATGAAAAGAGAATATTGTCTGAAGAAACAATTTTTATCCTAACATCTTTCAGGAACATTGACAGCAGATATCTGGATTACTTCAATGTAAACATCCATCAAGAACTTTAAACTTTCCTAGACCAGTTGTAGCTGCCCGTGTTTGCAAAAATCTTCCTATTGGTAAAATTAGGCCACAAAATACATTTTTTTTAACCTAGATAAGAAAAAGACGCAGTCTCACTTGGAGACTTGAAGGGAAGAAAAAAAGCTGTGTTCTTCCTCTAATAGCCTCTCATTAGAGATATCTGTACCTACATTAGATATCCATTACTATCCAGAAGATTAGAAGTAACAGCATCTTTAGAGCAGGGGATGTGGTAATGTCTCCAAATAGCACTTTCATAAATCAAGAGTATCCACACTTACCTGGCTACATTATCTTAATGTCAGAGCCAAACATGCTAGTAGCCACTCTACTGTCTTCATCAGACTTTGGAGGAGTCGCTAAATGAACAACTGATCTGTTCAAGTCAAATCCTTACAAACATTTTTTATTATCTTTACCTCTCTGGTAATACAAATAGGCACCTTTAGATGATGAAATGGACAGCTTGAGCTCTGGAAAGCTCTTGGGCCTGCTCACTAGAGAACTCCAAATGAAGATCTCTTCAAGACTGGCCCTTCAGCAGCCCCTACTTGGAAGAACAAGAAATTATGAATCCAACAGAGTGATAATTTTACGTAAATCTGATTTTATCTCATCAGACATCTATAAGTGCAAGTAGATTGATAATGTACTCTCTTCTCTCCTGTGGCAGGGATTTGCACTGAATCACAGAAGATTTCCTGTCATTGTAACACATCTTGTTACTATGTAAAGAAGCCAGGACTGCTAATGAAAACTACTTTTTTTGGTCCCATTTTCAATTATAAGAAGATTTGTGAAGGGGTTTTGGAGATGTTGTGCTGATTCCTTGCCTCCATACTACCTCCCCATTTGTCTTTTTATTTTGTCTTTCATCTCTTTTCTGATGCCCCACATCCCATCATGCCACACTGCACTCATTAAATAAACCCCTAAATCTAGCTTTTGTCTAGCACTAATCCTTTTATTTCCTAAATCTTATTTAATCCAAAGGCCTTCCTTTCATCTCTTTAACAGTCAGTTGGATCACTACTGTTTCCTATCAACAGCTCCTGAAAATCCTGTGTGGAGTTAAAAAGCTTTCAAGTGTTTCTATGATTCTCATTAGATTCTGCTCTCCCCAACACCTGCTAAAGACCATATTGCTGCTGCTTATGCCCTTCTGCCTCCTCTCACCCTGACACAGCTCACAAGTAATAATCACATTAGAAAGGGTTTTCCCACTTTTTCTGGAAAACTCCCTGCCCTAGTTTCAGTCCATACATTAGCAAGACTTAGTTAAACAGGCCTTGTTTAACACAGGGCAGAAGTTTTTAGGTAGAAGTGATCAAGGAGAAGGTTTCAAGGAAAGCTTTCCCTGGCACCACAAGGAAGGGCTCTTGGTTGGTTTTTCATGCATTAAATCACTGTCCATATGAAAAGGCGTTGGTGTTTCCGCCTCGTGTGCCTGTTTCTCCTTTTGATCCCTCAGTGGGCAGTGGAGCAAAACTGGTGGAAGAATCAGCTTTCAAAAGTCTCTCCCTGTAAGGAGTACCCATTTGCTAACACCTATCAGGTGTCTGCAACAATCTTGCCTTCCCACTGTGAGATACTTCAGAGTGAGTCCTGCCAGATGAGATGTTGAGTAGAAGCTACAGTGAGAGGACACCCCAGTTCCCACACTGCCCATTTGCAGACCATGCATCCAGCTCTTTGCTCCCAGCCTTCAGCCTTCAGGCGCAATACAGCTCCTCACTGCCCTGTTCTGCAGCTCTCAGAAAAGCTGTACAAATGCCTTACAAATTTTCTGCTGCTCCCAACCTCCCACAGTACACATGACAGCAGTGGAAACCAAAGCCCAGAGCTGGTAAGTGTACAAATACCATTCCCTCCAAAGGGAAGCAGAACAGCTACTGCTATGCCATGGTGGGAGGGGAATCCTTATCATGCCTCCCACCCTTACTCCAGACATCACCCCCTCACCTCCTTTCAAAAGTGCTTTTTGATTTAGAAGAGTCCAGAGGTGACCAGTCATTTTTACACCCTACTAGAGAAATAGCCCAGAGCATCAGATTCAGCAGATCAGATTTAATATAAAATATGTGTGATTTATTTCCATTTCCCCCCTCAGGCAGTGGTAAGCATGACTATGAGCAGGTGGATGACACTAGGATCATAGTACTGAGTCTGTGCTGACACACACCATGTACAGAGAGAAAGACCAGTCAGAGCCACCATTGTGCAGTATGAACATGATCTCTTAAACCCTACTAGAGTAAAGTCCAGGCATGGGATTTCATTCTGAATGCTGCCATGTGGACCCACTGTACATAACCAGTTAAACTGGCTAGATGGCTGCTGCAGACCACAGCTGCTCTGGTTAGCACACAGCTGCAAGTTGTTATTTGCTTCTTTTTGCACAACACAAGCCTTATCTCTCTGCAGACATGCACTAGCACGTCTGCTACCTTTGCACTACCATACTCATGTCTCAGGGTGGGTCCAAGCAAGTTTAGTCAAACTCTAGTGGCTTTTCTTTTTATGCTGAAATATTGTCTAAGAAAGCAATGACAATGGGACTGAAACGAGCATGGGAACACAGTAACTGAAAATTTATCCTCACTCATCTCTTTCATATAATGCTTATTCAAAATCTTCTAATGTTTTTAATTAGATTTCACTCATTTTAAATTCTGTATTTTACTCATGTAATAGCGCTCTAATGAAGTTAACTAAGAGCTGCAAAATTCAGAGCTGGATTTTAAAAAAATCTTTCAAAACCACAAATGTCTTGCACTGATGGTCGAACAATCTGCCTCAGGATCCAGAATCCAACCTTTCCTCCAACTCAGGTATCAAATATTCCTACCCAGAAGGTCATCCACCACCCTTGCAACCCCTTTCTTCAGTGTGGGTGTGATAACAGGACCCAACCCAGCCAACCCTACCAGAGGCAATTTTCCCACATGGCTCTGGAAAGTGTAGTGAGGCAGGAGTGACCACAATAACCACAGGGAGAAAACATGAGCTGCACAGACATGAACTGGGCTGTGCCAGTTCCCCTCCATGCTGAGCACAGTGCTGGGTGACCAAGGCCTGGCTGTCTCACTTATTCCTGGCAGATGCAGATAAGCAGAGAAAGAAGTTTCAGGTCTCACCAGTCATTTATAGTGCTACTTCATCATCATCACCCATCAAAAGGTATGTGATTTCAGCTACCAAATAAAAAAAATTACTAGTTAAAGGAGAGTTCACTCAGAAAAATAATTTTTTTTCCCTGTGATATCTGCGAAAGCAAAAGCCAAAGGAAGAAGTAGCCAATGCAGCCAAAATCTCAAATTAACACCACTAATTTAGAAGCAAACTGCTACTTTATAGCCACACAATGTGACGGATGTGGGGTGAGTGTAATTTGAGTGGAACAGCTTAAAGCTGAAGAACAAACAGTCCTGCTGCCCTTTGAGCCTGACAGAGGAGGTCTTCAGAAATGCTGCTGTGAAAGAAGGGCCACAACTGATCTGGGGGTTATGGAGGTTGCTACGAGACAGTCTTGGACTAAAAATCAGTAGCACTTGCACATATTTTGCAGCTGACAGAATGATGAAAGAACCATAGACAATGTAAAGGAAATTATTCTAGAATTCAATAATTCCTTTATCATCTCCAAATTTGCCACTTCAGCCTGAAGTGACATGAAAGAATAGAACTGTGTTAATACTGGGAATGTAGGATAGCTCCTACTCTCTAATGACACGGCACTTCCAGCAAAGAGAGGGGCAGCACTGTAGTCCATCAATTCTTCAAAGCTACCTGGAGAGCAGCTCTAAGTCAAGAGACCTGCCATGGCATGTATCTTGTAGCCTGCATTCTGCAATATCCATCTCACGTGCACACAAAAGTTGCCAATGTACCAGCAAAGTTCCTCACACAAGGAAGCTGCTCGCTCTGCTGCAGATGAAGAATTCAAGCAGCTAACAAAATGTAAAGCAAGCTGAAGTGCCAGCAGTAGGCAGTGTAACTGGCATTTGTCACCGGGATGATTTTAATCGGGACTCTGGTAATATTTTTTAAAAACACAGAGGAAGCAAACATTGGACACAAGTCTCAAAATCTCTAAAACTTCCTAAAGTGTCATATAACTGCCTAAATGCTTAGCTAAGGTTTCTCTGGCAGGTTTGCTACTTCTGCCATGGCTTTGGTTCCAAAAACACACAGGCAAAAGCAGCACCCAGACATATTCCACAAACAATGGCAAGTTGGAGATAAATGAAAAAGAAAATCCCCCAGATTCTCATTTTTCATCTGGCTTCACTTTAGAGTCTTTCATAACCTGAGGTCATCCTGCTCCAGGAATTACATTACTTGCCTTTTACCAAAGCAGTTCACAAATAGTAAATATGTTTTATAAGAGAAAGCTGGAAGGGAAGCAAAATAATCATACTTGGGTCTTGAATTTTTTTTCATTTTTGATGAAAAATCAAAAATTATTTTCCCAACTCTTCCTTTCTAAAAGAAGAAAAATATTTCAGAGAGACAACTTGAAGTTACTCAAGGAGATACTTAGCAGTGTACCTTGGGAATAGGTTTTGAGGGTTTAGGGATACATGAGTGCTGCTCAGTTTAAAAGAACCATCTTTTAAAAACACGGGAGCAGGCCCCTTGTGCCCTAAGTCAAGAAAGTGGGGAAGACAACCAGCTTAGCTGAACAGAAAACTCTACTTGGAAGGAAGAAGAAATTATAGGTTTCCTGGAAGTGAGGTCAGGCTTCACAGGAAGTTCACAGGTGGTCAACAGTTGCAAATCTTTTGGATTTGAGCAATACCTGTTCATTACTGATGGTTGGTTTGGGGCTTTTTTAGTTCCTCATGCTCATTTTTAGAAATTTCTAAGCTGCTTCCCATGGAAAAACAAAAGAACCTGAAAACAATAGCACCCCATTAGAGAGAAGATCCATCTGTCTCAACATTGTCTCCACCAACCACTTCTCTAAAGGAGAATGTGAGCAGTGCAAGTCAACTATAGTTGGTGATGTTTTGTGGTAAATACAATATTTACTGAAAACCAGCTGTGAAAGTTTTCCATTGTAAATGCAACTTCTCTTGTAGAGTTCATAATTACTATTGCTGTCACCTTCATCATCAAATTATCATTCAGCCAAGGAACTGTTGAGTAAAGTCATCAACTTGCTGCAGTTATAAAAGAAGAAAAGCAGGAAGGGTAAAGAATAACACTGAAATTATTTTAAAAACAGCCTTGTCACAGAGAAAATTAAATCCTTTCCACCACTCACACTGCCAACTAAATGTTTGTGTTTATCTCTTCCCAACCTTTGTGCTATCCTGGGTATGGAGGATGACTGCATCTTTGGTGAGGCATCGAAGCAGCCTGATGGGCAGCTGCAGCATTTTCCAGGGACTACAGGACCATTTCAGATATCCCTGAGAACAGGCTGAATCACAGCACTGTCTGTTCCATCGGCTCTCTCTCCCGAAGCATCTGGATGGAGCCCCAGACAAGAGATGCACAGAAAAGGAGCTGGCTGCTCGCCCTACTGCAGATGAAGAATTCAAGCAGCACAGAAAGCACAGAGGAAGAGAATGCATTATTTCCAGTGGAGGGAGAGAGGCAGCCAAAAAATGCCCCAGATTTGAAGGAGCTTTATCAAAATACAGAATCAACGCATTTACTTGCAAAGGGAGGGAGGAGACCAGTATAAACTGACTGGATTTTGAAAGGTCATCCCCAAATCTAGTGGCTAAATCTAGCCAAATCAAGGCATAATTTCTTCTCTTCTAATGTAATAATTCACCGAATTTAACGTAGGAGTCAAGTCTAATTAAGCCCCAATTCCCTGACAGAATTGTTCACACTGTGCATTCACAGGTACACGGTGGGGAACCAATGGCATTTTCAGGGTTCCTCTGATGTGTCTGTCAGTCTTTCAGATCCAGTTTGCACAGGTGCAAACAACACAAGTTAAAAACCAGTTGTGAACAGTTTCCAGTGCCAGAGGCACTGAAGTTCTGATGTTGTAATAAAACCTGGGGACAAGCAAGCAGGTATTAGACTGACCAAGGGGTTCCTGCATGCGGGATCAAGCACCAGTTTAGCTGGAAGATGGAGGCAGGGGGTCAGTGTTGTAGGGAGATTGTAACCCATGTGCTAACATTCCCTGGAGCAGCCTGTTCGCTCCCACATCGTGCAACTGATGTGCAGTCATGTAAAATTGCAATGGCATTGAATGTATACCAAGGGTGGACACTGCCCTGACTGGCATGGGGAGGAATCCCTACACTGCCCTGGTCAGATGCCATGGTCACAAAGGGTGTCTGCACTTCACCACATGTAGAGAAGCAGAAATGTCTGCATCCAGATGTTTTCCTTTGTCATGGAAGTAGTGGGTTGTAGCAACATGTCTCAGATCTCAACTAGATCATGTGGAGATCAGGATGACATATTAATCTGCTCTCCCATCTCCTCCTCACAAAAGATAGCAAATTGCCTATTGTTCTTTATTTTCTTGCACTTCATTTTGAAAAAGCCTTAAAATCACTAATTTGGGTGTTTGCCAGAATGAAAGCACCCCCTAACATTCAAAAATGGCAGTAGAATAATTAGGCACAGGCAAGCTTTTTTGCATAGAAAGTAAAACTGAAATACTTGCATAGGCATGGCCATTGAATATACCAAAGGTTCTTCTGAGCCCCAAGAAATCCTGAAACATGCTGCTTCAGTAAGATAAAGTTTTACTCTTGGTAATCACCCAGACTTAGAGTGGCCAAAAGTGCTAGCCTAGGGCAGCTTATGCCTTTGCTCTCCCTTTCACTCACAGTCTTTTGTGTTTGCTGCCAAATACTGATAATTCCCTTACTGCAGACCACTGAGCCTTTAGAACCATGGGAGTAAAACAATCAATCCACCAGCTTTTTGTAAAAACTCCAGTGCTGCAGGAGAGAAGTAGAAATTCCTCCTGAAACACGAGCTACATGCAAGTATAAGGTAAAATAAACTGACCCTTTGAGCTGTACGGAGCATGAGATGCAACCTGTGCAACCATCCTCACCAAAGGGCAAGAGTGGAATCATATGGAGTCTCCCTGTGACACAGCCACAGCTTTAGCAAGATGCTCCAGCCATGTTCCATAATATGGATTGCCAGGCCCTGACCAAGCCAGCATCTGCAGCATTGCTGACTCTGAGCATTTGTAAACAATTTTACAGACACCACACACTCCTTTTCTCCACTGGACAAAGTCTGGAATGGCCAGCCCAACAGTGGAACTCCAGCAAGAGGGGTACTGCCATGAAAAAAGAAGGGTTTATTCCCCCTCAAACCTGATTTTTGCCTATCAGGCAAACAGGGGGCAATACAAGGGGCTGAGCTATTCCCTCTTGTTGCTCTCACATGCAGTAAGCCAGGGATACATGAACACAACCCTGCCAGTACCTCAGCCTGGAGCACCAGCGCTCCAGGTGCCCTCTCCTCCCTGCCGTGCATGTACTGGAGGTAAGAAAGTTGTTCTTGGCAGAAATTCAGTGGGCATCTGTGCCTGCAAAAGTCTTCATTGCAGAAGAGGTGAGAGAGCTCCTGGGAGTCACTCAGGATTCTGGTAAACAGCAAACTTTTGCAACATGATATTTAGCAGCACCTCAGAGAACTTAAAACAACTCCATTTCTAAATATTTGCTCCACCATTCAGTGAAGTTCCTACAGTATTTGCATTCACAGAGAACAGGGCTGAAGTGAATCCAGCTCAGGTAGACACATTCCCACACATGTCCCAATCCATCTGTAATTTTTGTCAGTGCTACTGCAGTCACAGACAGCAATGGACTCATTCCTGTCAGGACATTTTATTGACACAGATGTCTTATATATTTTTGTCTCCACTATAGGAGACAGCACTGGGTTAGGGTCTGCAATTGTACACCAACTGCAGCTGGTTGGCAGAGCAGAGAAAACTCTACCTGTTAGAAAAACTCAATTTTTAAGTCCTGCAGTCAGCACAGGATGCTTAAGGGGTCTGTGTAACCCTCTAAAATCCAGTCCTTTTCCATGAATCCTTTATTTGTGAATCTTGGAAAGGCAGCACAAAAGAGAGAGACAGTCAAGTTCTGTTACAGAAATCATGAGACCAAAGACCAGATTTCCAAAACATCAAAATCTAGAAGACAATATCAGGTGGATAAATAAATATGTAAAATATTTCCAGTATCTGAGTTTAACATTCTCCTAAAACTACCATTTTCTCAGTCTCCTGGTGCCCCTCCTTTACCTTGCACTAGAACTTGGCCTCTCTGGTCACAGGCTGCCCAGGCTCAGTTAGAAGATACCCCTTCATCCCTCCCCAGGTCTCTTAGGCTGAATGAAACTCACAGGTGCAGAATTCATGTAAATGGCATAAAAAAAAAATCAGAAGCTGACCTGAATTCTAGCCAAGCAAACCAAGTCGGCATGGCTTTGCTTTGGAGAAGCCCTAGAAAAGAAAATATAGGCAGGAGGCTTTTCAGAAAAGGTTCTTCCAGAAAATTTGTTACAATTTGAGTTTGCAGTTGGGAAGTCACAACTACAAAAAGGACCTTAATCTCACAATCTCAGCATTTGTTTACAAAATAAGATGGACAAATATTTTCTCCTATCAGCATAAATGAGTAACATATGTGTTCCTGCAAGAAGAGGGCATGTTTGAGAAGAACAGTGGTTTTTATCTTCCACACATCTTTTCACTTTCCCTTTACAAAAGAAACTTTCTTGACCTGGAATCTTCCAAAACTTTTATATTTTAAGCTCTGATGCATCCCTCCCCTTACAGGACATTCAGAGAAAGACTTCAGCACTGATACACATGTACAGCTGTGACATTCATAGGCACACATTAGCCACCCCTATGCCCTTACTGCTTTAGACACCGTACATGAAGCATTTGATGCAACCTCCATCAACACCACAAAACATCCTGACTTTCACCACCTTGGAACAATAGGACACTCAAAAAGATTCTGTGTGCAATTCCTGATCTGGAGCCCAGTGAATCCAATATCCAGCCAGTTGCTCTGTGGGGCAGAGAAGGGATAGGACTTTGAAGCTCATTGGCAAAGTTATAAAACTCAGTGGGAGCGATAACAACCAGAAGACTTCCCATCTGTGGAAAGAGAACTTGATGGGTCATCTCTGGCAGTTCCCATGGAAGCAGCACTGCAGAGGGAAGGGCAGTCCCTCTGGTAATCAGATTTTCACATCTTCAAGCAAAAACCTTGAATTTCATTTCATACTTTGATAAGGCACACCAAAACCTTAGGAACAGATGTCATGCAAAACTCCAAACAAAAAGACTGAAGACACAGATGCGGTTGAAGATAGAAGTCTGCTCAGATTTAAGATTAGATTCATTTTGGGGAGTCAGGGCATGTGGGAGCAACAACAAACACTTACAATGAAGGTGTCCAATGCTTTAAAATAGTATTATTTCTAATATCAGTTTGAGGGGGGTTTTTTTCAGAGAAACAAGTATTTTCTTAGCAAACTGCTTTCTGTTGAGTTTTTACAGGAGTGGAAGGAAAGCCACTGGACCACATCCCACCACCCTCTGGGATGGTGCAGAATGGCAAGTATTGTGCCTGAAGGCCCAGCACAAGGGAAGGCTTCATAATCTCTTCCCTCTATTGTAACTCACAGCATCAGAGAGCTCCTCACCAGCTGCTGCTGATCCTGCACACTGCAAGAGCTCTTAGTGCAGCTGAGTGCTGGTGACTCCTGGATCCCTTCCCAGAAAACTCTTCCTCTAGAAAAACAAGCTCTTCAGATTAAAGAGAAATATTTAGGTAAACAGCAGGACCCAAAATATAAAAAGCTGGCCTGGCCAAGAGGAGACTAGAGATCCTATTTCAGGTACCAGAGCAGTCAGTGACATTGGCAAGAACAAAGACTAGCATAGAAAGTCAAAACTTCCTTGCTGAGCTTGGATAACTTAAGTTTACACAGATTTATAATTTCAGTTGAATTTGTGCATGGGTATGTAAGTTTTAAAAGCAGACTGTTAAAACAAGCTAAACTACTTTAAGGTACTCTTGCTTTCTTTTCACATATCACATCAAATGATTTCATTTTCATGAAACTGTAAAGGAAAAGATCCTACCATCTTTTCAGTATACAAAGTTTTTAAAGAGGATATAAAAACATCAAAGCCGCAAAATGAAAACATTTCTAAGGTTTTGTTGAATTCAAATCAAATCAACTTCAGCAGTTGACAGTGGGATGTTAGGATGCAAAGTGGATGTCATTCTCTGCATTCATTTCCTTACAGGGCCAATTCGACAGCAAGATTTTCATACATATAAATGCAGCCTCCCACAAGCCCTTCCATCCAGCTCTAAACCTCAGGATTATTTCCTGCTGTTTTTCAGGCAAACCAACTGCAAGCACTCATGAGGCATATTTGTTTCAGGCTATATCCACTGCTCAATAGTCACACTTGAGAGAAAATTGGTGTCAGTGGAAGTGAGTTGGAAGAGAGTGGACCCATCAGAAGATCCACAAGAGCTGTCAGCAGGTGAGGAGGAATCCACAAAAGAGTCAAAGAGTAATACTGAGATTAATAATTAAATTAATTTTTGCAAGATTTGCATAGAGAAAATGTCTACAGTCTGGATCTGTAACAGAATGGAAGAGAAATAATGATAGGACAAGGTCAATGCAAGGAAAAACTATCTTCACTTTGAAATGGCACCCTAGCCCTGATAAACAGATTTTCTTGTATAAATATAAGATACATTAAATAGCCATCCCAAGACATTAATGGAAAAAGTACTGAAGGAATTTAAGCATCCTGGAATTTTGCAATATAATAAGAAGAAGAAGAAGAAGAAGAATGTTTGGGTGAAAATTAAACCAACCAAAAGCACGGTTTAATTTGTCAGTAACTTCAGCTGAGAAGAAAAAACAAAAATACATTCTGGTCAGGAGAACAAACAAATATTTAAGGGGAGTTGCTTCTCAATTTATATATTCACGCATTAAGAGAACAGTATCATTAAGTCAGGGATCCAAAAGCCAAATTTCATTAATTTCATGAATTTGTGAAGTAGTTGATGTCTCTAGAACTACTCATATCTCTTTTTGCCATTATCTTCTGTTGCTCAGTTACTATTCTTCTTCATTACTTTCTGATAGGGTGCTTTAAAAACCCCAAGCCAAAAAAAAATCTCCTAGCTATGAATAAAAGAAAGAATTTTCAGAAGGTATTAACTCCCCCTCTGCCCTCTCCTGTAGAAATATTATGTAAAGAAACCCAGACCTAGGACTGGTGGGAAGCATCCAGTCTTGAGCAGCTTTTTGGTGGGGTGTCAGCCTCACAACTCATGTCAGGGGTAGTGGTGGCATCTGCCTTATTCCAGAATTACCCTCTCCAACCCATGCCAAGCCAGGCAGGATTCACAGTTCGTGAGGCCAGCTGGCTGCTCAAAACACCGAATTACATCAAAAATCCCCTCTGCTGGTGGTCTTCAACCCAGCCAAAGAGCTTTTGCATCCCATGAAGGCCCAACAGCCACCCCTGCCCCTGCCCCACCTCTGTCCTGACATGGGTCCCCCTGCAAGCCTCCCCACTGACGCCTCCTCTCCCACTCTCCTCCTTCAGGGAATCTGAGACAGGGAGAGGTTTGAATGTGGAGCAATTGTTTATATCTTTGTGCAGGGGAAATCTGGGATTATTTATGGAAATTCAGATGTTGCTAAATAACAGATGCTCCTGTGAGAAGGAAAACTTCTTTTGTTTTGGGGAGAGGGAGGGTTGGAGTGGATTGTTTTTAAGGCAGTTTGGAAAAGAGCTGGATGTTTGCTCTGGAATATAGAGGAATTTCATTGAAATAAAACAAACGTCTCGGGTTATGTATTTCATGCAATACCTAATGTTGCTGAACTTTGTTGGCATCTGAGAAAAACATGATACAAAACAAGCTCTCCTTCTTCACTGCCAAATAATAAACAAAAATTAACTAAGTCTTCATAAGGGTCTGTGCCCTGTAGAGAAAACTTGCTCCTTTTCATGCTATTCGTCTGCTAAGTGTGGCAGAGGAAAGGGATGTGCACATAAGCCAAGAAGTAAAACAACAGTGAAATCACAAACTACACATTAAAATTTTAAACAATAAAAATGCAGAGTTCAGCAGAACATGGGAACTCTAGCTAATCCTCCAGCTCAGTCATAGCAACTTGTCCCCTGCATGATCAGCACAGCCCTTCTCAAAGTTTGCTCTATAAACATGTATTCCACAGATCTTATTTTGTTGTTTTGTTCATAGTGGAGGTTTCAGACAAATCTCTTCCTATTAGACACCACATTTCACCCTGGTACTGTCAAGAAGACTTCATATTTTTCTGATTTTATTGTGAATGTCCTCTTTTTTTATATGATATTCCTAGAAACTAGCCCCCATGAAAACATTCTTTGAAGCATGTGTCATTTTCTCATTTTTAACTTCAACTTTTAACTTAAAAATATCGCTTTTTCTTGTACATACAATGTATTAGACCAAATCATTTCCGGCAGGAAAGAATTCATACTTTTTTTTTCTTGCAGAATTTAAGAGTGCAACAATGTGAGTTGCCACTGCAGCAAACAACATACCCAGAACAAACATCAGTAAGGAAATTAAGCTAAGCTGTGACACGTTTTAAAGACATTCTAGATGAAAAAATCACAAGATTCTCTTTTATCAGAAAGTTTTCTAGACACATTGGGTAACCTTGGAATTAACTGTAAGACTCTCAGGCAGCCAGCACAGGCACCTCAGTTCTCCCATCCCTCCCACTGCTCCAAGGGTATAAATCAGATGACAGTACAAACCAAACTATATCAGAAACTGGCTTCTCTAGAAAGGTTCATCACCAGGGAATGAGCTTCAGGACTTGATGGTGGGATCTGCACAGGACCATGCAGGAAAAAAAAATTAATTTAAAGGAATCAGAAATAAAGAGGAAAAGAGGGCAATCAATGCCCTCTTCAGACCCTAAAAGGCCCCAACCAACAGGACTGCTATGCAGATCTCCTAACACAATACATCAGCATCCTCTGCCTAAACCAGCCTGGTTTAGTTGTGGAGTTGGGTCTTGGTTGTTTGGGTTTTTTTTACAAATCATGATGCTCATCACACACCCCATTTAATCTTGTACCACAGTCATCACGCCATTCTAGCAGTGCAGAACACAGCCCAGGACAAGAGGCTGAATTACTCAGACTTTGTTGCAGTGACTATAGAAGAAACACAATAGGGGACAATTCTGCCCAGCATTGCCATCTGTAAAAGTCACAGGGCTGCTGTTAAAACAAAACATGAATTCAAGAGATTTCTCAGCTATGGGTTTCTCAGTGTTTCCACAGTTGGTTACATGCAAAGGTACAGGCCTCATCTGCTAGGGGTGGTGGCTTTGAAATGTAAAGAATTGGGGAAACAGCATGTAGCTACATCTGTCAAAATAAAAAGTGACACACAGAAACAACAGCTTAGACTCTCCCATTCATTCTAAAGAGGCTGAAGTATGAATGCCTGTAAATTTAAACTTTGTCAGAATCCAAAATACACCAGGATATTTCTGTACTTAAGCTAGAAGGTAGCAAGTTATTAGGTAAAAAACCACACCTACTCAAACCACACTAAGATGGTCCAAGGTCTGTTTTCAGGAATGATTCACATTACAGTGGGATAGTGAATACAGCTCCAGGGATTTGCAGTTTCTCTGTTTCTTATGTTCATCCCAGTTCACTAGCTTGACTTGAAACCTTAATACAATGAGGGTCCATAAAATATCTGCTGGTTATAGGAAAGGAAACTGTACCAGCTCTTGTAGACATTTTCTGCAAACATATACTGTCCTAGTCCCAGAAAATGTTCACTGATTGTAGTAAACACATAGTGATTACTGAAACAAAAATATTCTTAAATTAAAATACAATAGGTGTATTAAGAAATCTCTCCTAGTAGAAACTAATGAGGAACACCAAATCCTGCCAGCTTTTACACATGCACTTCATTGTAAACTCATCAATAATCCCAAATTAAGCTCATGCAGAAGTGTTGAAAGGATTGGGGCCATCAGAGAGTCATCCTGCTAGCACTGACAATCTAAATAGTGTGCTAGCTTCAACTAGGCTACTCAGAGTTGTAAGATGGACCTCAGGCATGAGGCAACTGCAGTACCAGATCCCCATTTTGGGGGGATACCGGATACTGACCCCCTTGCAGCTACCATCTGTCTCCCAAGTGGTGTCCTTGGCACTTCCTCAGCAAGTATGTAAGTTCATGCATAATTTGAAGATTTCAAAATATCTTGGTTCTATAAAGGCAAACCACAGACTCAATTTTTACACCAGACATGTTTTTTAGTGAACAAGTATTGCATATATGGTACTTTCCAACTTATGAGTGATAGGAACTTAGTTTAAAGTTATGTGTTTGCCAAGTAAATGCACAGTGGTAGAACAAATCACCTCTTTTTAATACAGATCATTTTAGTTAGGAACAAGCTAAAATGTACTGAGTTTAATAGCAAGATAAAATGGATTGAGTTTAATAGCATGATTGTACCTTGAACACAGAACAATGAATAGTTTCCGTCTCTGGAGGCTAATTGGTCTAGATGAGAGCACAGTCAAGTAGAAACTAACAACACTTTGCAGCAGGAGGAGAAAATGGTTACATTAATTGAATTCAGAATAAGATACCATATTTAGATTAAGACATGTAACAAAAAATTAACTGGATTAATCAGAAAAACATTTGGGTTTTAGATGAAATATAATTGTCCTTTTGTTATAAACCTGTTACTTATGCACTGGCCTGAAAATGGGAATCTCTTAATTGTGCTGAACTTAAAAATAAGCATTAAAAAATTGAAAGGAGACATTTTTAAATGTTTTTGTTTTTAAACTGAATATGAATCAATAGCAGACTAGCTTCATAATCCAAAAGTATTTCATTTATTACTTATCTTCCCTTAAGTCCATTTAAATATTCAAGTATTTGTATGAAGGGTAATGTTTCTATTTAGTACACTGCCATGTGGCTGGTGACATGTGTATCTACTTAGTCCAAGATGACATTTTGTATTGTTACGGGATGAGAAAAACCAAATAGACACCCCTTAGATCTTTATCCCTTACTGTAAGAGAAAAATCCCATAAGAGCCATCAAAGCACAATGCGGACTTAAAATAGCAAATTAATAATCAAAACTACCCAACACATTCATCTTCTAAATAATCACTGAATACAGAGCCTACCTCTCCCTGTGGAGACAGAGGACCGAGGGTTGATGGTGATGGAAGACTTGGGAATATGAATCAAGTGCAAATTTTTCAAGGAAGCAAGCAAGGTTAAGCTGCCCAGTCACAGAGACAGGTTCTTCTTTCTCTGTCCAAGTGCCTGCATGAGAATATTTCCAAGGAAACTCTACCTACAGAATTGGGATTATGAGAAGAAATGTGTAGTATTGCATTAAAAAGGTGCATTTGCTAGTTAATAAGAACATAAATAAACCTTCATCCACAAGAGGTCCATCCCATGGGAAACTCCATTACACTTATTAGCCACATTTTGCAATGCATTCTTTGAACAGGATGAGATTTTCACGAGCATTTATGACTCAGCTGGTTCCACTGTGACACTAGAGAGTAACTCGTGGTTCCTTACATACTGACAGCTCCTTTCCTTTTAAGAAAAAAGGATTTCCAGCATCTTCAGGAGCATGTCAGTGAATAAGAACAGACAGATATCAAAGGATCACAACAGCAGATTTTAAATAAACAATCCCAGTCCACCTTCCATGTGATTGATGGTGAATTTTCCTCTCCTTTTAACCAACACTGCCACAGAAGCATTATTATACAAAAATGACAACTGTGCACCCCACTGAAGAATAAAATTAGCAGGAAAATGCATCTCCAGCCACAGGACAAGAGCACTATTTCCCAGACTAAATAGCCCAAGTTTGTAAAAAGAGAACCAAAACACAGAATAAATGTAGCAGAGTAGGCTGGCAGAAGCAAATGGCAGCACAGAAATCAATGATGCAACACAGACCCCCATGGTAGAGATTTGTTTCAAGCACCAGTCAGCCCCTCACTGAGGAACCTTGTCATTATTATGCATCTAAGGTAATGGAAGAGCTGCAGACTGACAGATGTGTTCCTCTTGCAAAGCATGACTGTCAAAGGATGCTTGAAAGGTGAGGAAATGCAGAAAATGAAGGCTGCCTCTTTGGGAGCTAAGATGGGTGTTTAATTCTTTTCTTTGGACTGTGAAAGAGCTAAACACATGGCAGGACAAGTAGAGCTCTGCTAAGTCACAAGGAGCCTTGTGACCTCGGAGTGTGTGCTCGTGGTGGGGAGAAGGTCATTCAGCGATTCACATAAGCAAGAGGGTCAGAGTGAAGAGCAAGGGGGCAGTAGCAGATTTCAAAAGAATAACGTGAAATAAATGCAGTTTTTTTCCCCTAAAACAATGCTGCAATAACAATCAACCCACCCACTTTACAGACAAATAAGCAGCCTTCACACATATTTGCCAGACACATTTGTGTTCTCTGTGTCTCTCAGCTCTACCTACATACATCTAAGTCAGCCAAGTCAGCTTCAGGGTCACATCACATCTGAAAACCAGTATGTGCCTGTCCTGAAGAAATAACAAACCTTTTGAGGAACCACCTATCCTGTGAGCCCTCATGGTTTGCTAAGGCTCCAAATTTACTTTCCATTTTACAAAAACCTAGTAGAATGAACAAACTCATCCCTCCCTCTAGCTCAAGGACTACCTCTCTAATCACAAACATATGGTTTTAAAGCATTTTGGCTGCTACTTTACAGGTTTGGTAAATCCCTAAGTACTATTAAAACCACCCCTACTGTCTTCTTTGAATTTCTCTTTAGAGACTTTGACTTGAGATTTTGGTTTTGCTCTTAAGTTAGCTGTTAGTTTCATACAATTTTGTCTCACAGCACTCTTGCTGAGCCCTAGGTCTCCACTCTGCTTCTACCTGCTTTCCTAACCCTCAGCTCAGAGTATCACTAATCCTTTCCCACGAGCATCCAGGTTTTAGGACCTTGCGATAACACTAATCTCCCTTGCAAGCACCTCCAGCTTGGTTGTAACCCAGCTAAACAACAGTGTGTTTGGCACCTTTCCAGCCCATGGAGACAGAGAGAAGAGTCAGTATCCCCACCTAAACCCAGCCAAGTCCTTGCCAAACCTACTATGAGGTGGTGTGTTGTAAGTGCCGGTTGGGCCTTTCTCCCACTGTGGAGCCCAAGAGCCCTAGTCACCACTGGAGTTCCACCTGATGGCATTAGCTACTTCCCAGCATGTTCCTCCAGATGTACCTGCTCCATATGAAGACTGTTTCAGCCCATGAAAATAAAACTTCTGACTTCAGTAGAGAAGCGGTTGCTGTCCTTTTTTCCATGGAGAAAAGAGCCTTAGAAAGTCTTGGTAGACAAGTCACTATAAGTGAAGGGGGGTCAAAAGGATTTACTGAATTAATCTGTCATGAGATGTAAAGAAGAGAGAACAACAGGAAGCAAATAATTCACAGAAGTGCTGGCAGTTCCTGCAATGGCCCACAGCACAGAAATCACTCAGGAATGAAAAAAACTTTTAATGGAGCTAGAAGAGAAGTAATGTATATCAGTGCATGGGTGGCAAACATAAAGAGGGAAAGGATCATTCTTCTACTAGCCAGCTTTGTGAAATTGGTCTACCACTATCTGGCATTGCGCTGTTGGTATGGCTGATTGCTACAGCCAAGGTTCCTCCAGAGTTTATAGTGAAGCTGCTGTAAACAAATGCTTTCTCTCTAAAACCCATATAAACAAGCCATCCACTAACACTCTTTTGTTCCCAAAAACTGTACACTGTGAAATGACATGTGAACTCTGAGAAGTTACTCATGTTCAGAAGCATGCAGTGTTGTCCTGTCTATCCCCTTTAAACTTTATTTTGTGATCTGAAATCAGTTTTGCCTGTGCCAGGGCAAGTTAGAGCTCACTCAAGCCCAGAAACTTTTCTTTGCACACAGGATAATGGCAATTCCCACCACAAAGAGAAAACATCTACAGCCACTGAGAATCTAACACAGCAAAAGCAGACCATTTTCAGCCATTAAAATCTGATCTTGCTGTTTTGTAGGAAGAGTACTACAGTTGTGTAGATGTTCTACATCATTTATTGATGCTGTTAATAAATGTTGATTTGTAGCCACAGCCTCATCAGACCAAGCAATTATACCTGATGACTTAAAATAAAGATTAATATAGCACTGTTTCTCTAAATGCATATCTAATTGAGACAGAACAGAAAGAGAAAATTTCTTTGTATGTTAAGGGCAAAGCAAGATTATGCTAGTTTTTGCAATATCCTCATATCTGGAGAAGGAACCATTTTTTTTCCTGACTGTTGACACTAAATGTTAAGCTAGTCAGAAATCCCTCACTAAAAGGGATATTAGAGGTTTCTTCAGTCAGCTCTTCACAAATATTAGAGGTTTCTTCAGTCAGCTCTCTTGTTTAACACATCAATCAGCAATCAAAGTTTGGTGAGTCCTCAAATACTGCTTGCAGTCTCTGGGGAACCAGGAATGGTGTTTCTTGGGTCTTTATTCAGATGATCAAATATGCAAGAGCAATGTCCTGGTTTGTAGCTAAACCACAAGCACTGTATGCCATGTGCAAATAAGTCAGAAGATGCCACACAATTGTTAGGTGCTTCAGCATCAAAATGCATTTTGTGCCCAGCTCATATAAGGTTTTTCAAGATTTTACTCTTTCTATGAACTCCAACAACTTTTAAGCTAGGCTTGGAGGCATATTTAACTAAACAAGCTGTCTTCTTAAAATACCCATTTAACTCCAGGAATAGAAACATCAGTACAGTAATAGAGTTCTATATCATGAGCTAGTCATGATTTATGACAGGAGAACCATAACGACTGAGAAAACAGTCCCAAAAGGGACCTCAGGATAATCAGGTTCACCTTCTATCCCCAAGACCTTCTCACTGCCATTCCTTACTCATGTTTGTCTGAGTTATTCTTGCTCCAGACTTTAGCCTAGAGCTGCCTATCCAATTACCTCTAGAACTCTGCTGTCCTTTCTGCAGGAAGTTTTTTCTAGTGTCTGCCCTGCTTCTTTTTGCTGCAGTTTTAAAACCTTTGAAGATCACCCTTATTCACCAGAAACTTGGAGGATGAGTTACTCCTTTTTCTTTTGCACTAGTCAACTAACACTTGGAAACTGTAATCCTAACTTGCTTCAGTCTTCATTTCCTCAAGCTAAGTAACCCCAGTATTGGAACTTCTTTACTTTTCTTTTTTTCCTATATTATAGTATTTCTCTTAGTTCAACCATTTAAATCTTTTTTAAATGTTTTTCTGAACTACTATCATTTTTGTTTAATGGAAATGTCCCAAGCCAGACACTGTGCTCCAGCTGCATCCTACCCATTTTGGAACAGAGAAGGAACTTTCTGCACACGTTTTGCAGGCAAAATCTAGTTTACAAATCAAAGTGCAACTTTTTTTTGAAAAAACATGGCAATCACAACTTTCTATTCAAATCATGATGCAAAACAATCCTTAGATTCTTGCTTTTCAGCAAGAACTGTTGTTTTTTTCCTGTTTGAGTAGCTCTTGCTTAACTATATTACCCCAGATTTATAATAGCAAATACTACTGTACTGAACTTGAAACTAATGAATTCAACCCCATTTCCCAAGGCCATTTCTCTAAACTCATTCTCCAAGCATCCCCTTGGTTAACCCAATCACTCCTTCCTCCAATCAAAAGTACATTTCTACAGACTTACTCATTCAAAGGTAATGGCAGAGATCTCTCAGGCACAAATCACAGTTATTTCAGAGTTTTTGGCTACATAAATGAAGGAAAATGAATGAGAAGGAAGAAGCTTATTGATAGCTGGCCTGTTTGATCACACTCCAGACAAATGTCTGATAACATGGATTATGACATGCTAGGTAGGAAAAGAAGATATTAAATGTTCAATACGTGCCATTTACTGAGACAACAGACATGGAAAATCTATCCATCTTCAGGAAGAATAAGAAAAGAAAAATCGTATCTCTAGATTACAATGAAGAAAAACTTTTTTTTTCTCAATGTCTTGCATGTTCTAATCCTGAGGCAGTAAAAATCAGAAAATTGACCCCATAATCTCTTATCAATATGACTATTCAGACACAGAGGAAAACCAGGCAGCTGATAAAGACAAAGATATTTGTGACTTTATCCCTGAGACGAGTGTTCTAGCTCATAGCTGCACAATCATAGCTCAGCTACCATCAGAGCCATTGCTCTCAGTCATGTCAGAAAAACTTGAGACACTTACTGTGCAAAAGCCTGCAATCCCATGACTCTGAATAGGGTCTTTCTCAAACATGGTCACTTGACAGGAGGTGTCTGCACAGGACAGGGAATGCCCACAGCTAAAAGCAAAAGTCAGGCCCTTACAGCAGTTTTAAACTACACTAATAATGCATGAACTCACTTTTTGGTTCCTCCTTGTCCAGATTCAAGGTCCTTTTGAAACTCTTCCCAGTTCTGAGGATTAAAGATATCTTTGCCTATGCTACCAGTACTTATACTCTGGCCTCTCTCTAAGTGTTAAAGTTAACATTTCTCTCTCCTCCATCTGTTTAAACTTAAAGAGGACACACAGATCTCCTGGCTACATAGATAACAGTTCCTCAGGGTTGATGAGAGCTTTCTGAGCTGTGTCACACTCAACTTCATTGATATCAGCAGGAAGTTTGCTGAAGGATGTCATCTCCCAGGCTCCACAAACAATTTCCCCCTATTCACTCTTTATTTTGTTTATCACACAAGGTTTGCAGAGAAATAGAGTTGTTAGGCTCCAATTTAATAAGTATATGTCTGCATATGGATTATTATAGGAACTCAATGCTGTGAGCCTCTCTAAGTCCCCTCCTAAGACCAGAATTCACTTGCGTATTTTTGCTTTCTGCACTGGGGCAGGACTGTTCTGCTTGGAGATTCTGTGGTTATTTGCTATTTTGTTTTATTTGCCATCAAATCCAAAACAAGGCATACTAAGCCTACCTTTTTGGCAAATAACAGATGGAAAACTTTGTCTATAAGGAAGGAGAAATAATCATTTTTATAATTAAAAGCCACTGAACTGCAGATCTTCACCCACAGTTTTAAAATACACTTTGAAGTCAACACAGACATTAAAAGCACAGAAGAAAGAGGAAAACTGGGGATATAAAGTAAGATTGGTTTACCAAGAGTTGAAGTTTTCAGACAAGATAAATGAACCAGTTTTCCTATATCTGGACTTCATTAAAGTGCCATATGGGAAAAGACTATGATGTAGAAAATGGAAATTGAATTCAATAATTGTACAATGGTAACATAGTAACAACTGAGAAGGAAGTGCTGACAGCAAAACAATTGGTCTGAGGGGGGAAGTTTCCTTGGAGTCCTTCGAGAAACTATATATTTTTGGTCATGCCCCTGGACTTAAAAATCATGGTAAGAATCAAGAGAACAGAGTGTCATAGAGTGGGCTGCCTACAAACTGACTTGTGCACCATCTACAATGTACATATTTCAGTCAGTAATGTGTGTCCTGGAGTGCTGCTGGAAGGGCAGGTCCAGGCAGGTCCACTGGATACCCACCCAGTGATGGCACTTTTTTGGGGTTGGGGGACAGGGCACAGGGAAGGAATTTATTCATTTTCTCTGTCTGGACATTGAGAAGAACCAGATGACCTTGTGGCATGGAGCTCTGGAAATCAGTCAGCATTCAGCAGTGCCAAGCATAACGTCAGGGAGCTAGAAATCTCCAAGATTTTTTGTCATAGTCTGGGATTTCACTAGTTTGATGAGGAGCAGAAAAAACAATGAGTTAACCAGTAACAGGAAGAGCAAGAACCACGCCTATGATGTCACTGTAAAAGAAAAATGTGGTCCTGATATATACGGAGACAAAATTCTTATCCTATTCAGCAGTAATACAGATTTCATTATAAAACACTTTAATGAAACCACCTCTGTAATATCATACAGACTCAGTCATGCATGAAAACACAAACTGGAACAGGTGTGAATTCCTAAAATGGATGAAGCTAAACTAATTTGACTTATACACCCTACAAAAAGAAGGTTGAAAGCAGATATAATGCTATCTGTAACAAACAGAAGGGTACACCAAATGCAGACACTGATAAAAGTTACTTACACTGCCAGACAAGATCAGCATAACACCTAAAGGTATAAATAATCACTAATACATCTTAGCTGTAAATTAGGACTATGTTTCTAAAACAGAGAAATAGCACCCTGACCGTAAGCCCAAACTTGTTAATAATTGATTATAAGAGGCAACGGACATAAAAAGTCTGTGCTAGTCCAGTACTTTCCTATTCCTCCTAATAAATAAGCATCCTCACCACTGAGAAAATAACTAAACCCAGCATGTTATAAAGCTGGCAAATTAGATGGGGTAAGCTGCCAAACTGAGGCCTACCTTAGGCCAAATTAATAGGTATAGAATTGATTTTTTTTTTTATGTGGTGCAGTATGTGTAAGGGAGACATGTAATCTATAAAGTTGTTTTTCTGCATTTCATGCCAAGAATTTTTCTTAAGACCTGCAGGGTCGACTGTATAATCACTCATCTTTCAAAGTGACTAGCTTCAGCCAGAATTACATACATACTAGGTCAGCCACCTGAATTAATTTTTTTTTAAATCCGCAAGACATTAATTCAACATGATCAAGACTTTCTCTGTGAAGCCCTAGTGCTAGTCTCTGCTGGGAGGAATTTTCTGCTTTTTTATTTCAGTTTGAATAAATAAATAAATTTGAAATGCATTCTATAGTGCCCACATGGTAAGAAATAACAATTTGGACAAAGAAAAATCATGAAGCAATTGAATTCCACAGCACTTTAGATGAAGCCACATGAGTTCACACTGTATTATGGACTAAACTTTGTGTTAAAGGACAATTGTACCCAGAAGTTGAAATGTGGAAAAAATTAAGTGTTTTGTAATAGGGGGTTATTCCCAGAAACAATTCTGCTACTCTGGTGATCTACTAATTTAAACAACTTCACTCCTCTTTAGGCAGTCTCCATTTGTTATTTATAGATCATTCATTTATTAATATTTTTTTCCACCAACTGAAAGACCTCTTCCCTATAGAGTCAGAGCAGTGTGCAATGCAAGAATAGGATAGACTGAAGATGGAAAATGCATGTTTTCCAAGAGTAAAAGTTCATCTGTTGCAAATGTTTTTCTATCCAACAAAGGCCGGAAGGGATCACCATAAAGCTCCTTAGGAGACTCCACTCCTACAAATAAACACACAGATTGAAATGAACCCCTATACCAGGGTTCATTTGAGAACCTGGAAAGTGCTGTCACATTATGTCCACACGCTGGCATCCAACAGAGATGACAACTAGTGGAGGGTGATGCACCTTGTCCCTTTTGTGGAGTTTGTGGAGTACGTGGCACCACACCCCGTGGTGCTTCTGACAGCAAAGTCTGGAGCAGGGAAAACAGCTACTCCCACAGAAGGAAAGATTGTAAACAACATGAAAATTCTGGATATGAGTAGAGAGGAGCCAACTGCTGCAGCTTTTCAAGAAAGATGGAGAGGCTCTGCAATGACAGGACAAAGGGTAATGGTTTTAAACTAGAAGAAGGTAGATTTACATTCAGTGTAAGGGAGAAATTCTTTGTTATGAGGGTTTTGAGACCCTGGAACTGAGAAATTGTGGATGTCCTACCACTGGGACAAGGAGCAACCTTGAACATCCTGAAGGAGTGAAAGGTGTTCCTACCACAGCAAGGAGGTTGGACTGGATGATCTTTAAAGGGTCCTTCCAACACCAGCATTCTGTGATTCTCTCTTTCTGTAGGTGTTCAGCCAAAATGTTCAGGTTTCAAAACCCAGAAGCTGCATACCCTTAAACAGATTATATCAGAAAATTTACTTTTTCTTACTGTAAAGAATGCTTAATGATTCTAAAAGCCTAGAGAGATTAATCCAGAAAGTGAATCTTACTGTAAATTGCTTTCATACCTTTGTTTTTACAGTTAAAGCAGGGGTTTTTTCTACCTTTTTTCTAAATTTAAATGCAAAAAATTTCAGCAGAATCCCACTAGTTTAACTGCTGCTTGGTTCTGTAAAACTTTCCTATTCAATAAAGAGTTCTAACTTTTTCATAGAAAAAAGGATGCCACCACAATCCTTTGAATCCTAGTGAAACACTCCATCAGCAGATACGAAGATCTCATAGTCTCCACAGAGCTCACACATCCTATTAACCCTGTAAATTAGGGAGGCAGGTGAGAACATTTCTGTAGAAAGAAATCCTTTCTGAGGTCTCTGCCAAGAAACCCTGAGAAGAGTCAAAGTTTGTCTTTACTTTTTCCTATGGGGTTTTTGTTGACAAGTACAACACAGTGCATGCAGAAGTACTGTATTTGAACAAGATGTAGATAAATCACCCCTATTTTAAGCAGGGATCAAAATCTACTGTCTTAGTTACAGACATCTAATCAAAGTCACCCAAATCTGAACTCAAAACTACTTCAGATTCACCTCAGATCAAAGGTCAAAGGTTTTTAGGTACATTTTGCCAACTAAGGCCTAAACAAAGGACTCCATAGCCAAAAGTCACAACTCCTGTCCTCTTCAAGGCTTTGACCCACTGTATGATTGAGCTCAGCTTTTAACTTTATTACACCTTGGTAAGCTCAGATGGAAAAGTAAGTAGGAAAACACTTCACTTGAAACCAGATGCTCTAGCTAAGCCATATTCCATAGAAAAATGAGGGAATGTATGCTTTCCTTAAAACAATCACCACAGTCAATAAAACTGGCGTGGGGGAATGCAAATACAGTCCCTCACAGAATATAAATAATAGATTATGATTTGTTAAACAAAAAGAAAAAAACAACACAAACAGGACACATACAAAAATATTAGGTTTCACAGAACAAAGTTAGCCCTTAAGTCTAGATTTTGCAAATCTGCATATATATATATCTTTCTTTACTTACACGGGGTACTTGGAATTCAGTGGGATTAGTTGTATGCATAAATAAAAGAAAGTCTTGAGATATATATATATATATATATATACTTGCCATAAAGTGTGAAAGGGAGTGTTCTCCATGCATTGTAAATTTAATATCAGATTTATTCTGTCTTTCCTAGCTGACAGATTCACCAAGAAATAAAGGACAAATAGCAGGAAAATAAATTGCATTGCACCTACTCTGTAATGTCCACAGCACAAGCTGATATATCAAACACGGTGCTAATGTTCCTGTGCACATCATTCTTTCTCACTGGTTTAAAGAACTCAGATTACTTTTTTTTTCATGTTTATTTCATCTCCACATAGGCTTGTGAATCCTTGGCACAGAGGTCATTTTCACACATGTCAAAGAAGTCTCTGAGGTACCAAATAAACAGACTCTTCTTAGTGTAGTCTATATTTTATCCAGGTCCATGGAAAAAGCAAAGCCAAATAAAGATTATGTTTTAAGAGAGTCCACAAGTCTTGGAAAATTATTTGGTTAAACCTTTCTTTTTCAAAAAGATGGAAAATCAAGGCAAGATCCTACTTTTTAATCATCACAGGGTATGCAAATAGTGAAACAAGAAACAGTAACTGTTTTTAATTTTCTAGAGGGGTATGTTTTTTCTGTTTCTTTAGCAAGTCCCTGCAGGAAACAATCCAATGAACATCAGAAATTGCAAGTTTGTTCTGCAAGACTTAAATCTCCCCTCAAGTCTTGCATTTTTCTGTTATTATTTCAGCACTGGCCTAATTTCCAGTCTTTACTTCTGCTAAGGCCTAAAGAGAAGAAAAAGAAAAACTTCATGGGATGTATTCACAAGTAACACACACAGTCTTCACTGCTTGCTCCAGCAAGGCTGCTCATCAATACAACAAAAATAGGAAAATTACAGTAAGGTCCACCCACAATAATAGCAATGTTGAATGAAGACTAAAAACTGGAAAAAATATGATTGGCTTTACACACATAGAAATTCAGCAGCTTTCTTTGAATAGTGTGATCCTCATGTCATGCACAGAGTTTCCTGTTACCAGTCCTGGAAAGTCACTACTTTTTAATGCTGGAGAACTTTTTTCTTTTGCAGAGCACAACATGTAAATTGCTAAGAATTATTCCAAATTATATAATTAGGGAGGCACAGGAATAAACCCAATGTGCTTGGAAGACTCCATGCAGCTTCTGTAGAAGGAAGTCACTATGCTGATGCAGCTCCTGGAAGGATTCAGTAAGTGTGTAACAGAGGAGATCAAATGAGTCTGGTAATTTTGGGTGTCTAAAAATTGTCTCACCAAAGGCACAATGACTAATGAAGTTCAGTGCAAATAAATGTATATGCACCAAACAAATCCTAACTTGAACTTCACAATTGCCCCTTAGAGACAAGATTTTAGATTCACCCTAGGCAATTCCATTTACCTAACTGCTTCATAGCCATCAAAAAAGAAAATCAAATGCCACAATTTTTAGGTAAGGAGTAGACATCAAAACAATTACCTTAGCCCATGTGCACCTACCTGCTGAATACTAAATATGGTTTTCATCCCACCATCACAAAATGGATATACCACAACTAGAAAAGGTGCACAAAAAGACAAATAAGAATGACAAAAATCATGAAGCAACTTCCATAGAAAAATTTATTTTAAAGACTAGGACTCTTCATTTAGTGAGAAGGAGGATATGAGCAAAGACTTCAATATACCAAATGATACGGGAAATAAAAGCATCAGAAAAAGTTTCCAGTGACAATGGCAAAGTGAAAAAAGGCAGGCTTTATTTCATAGCATCATATGCTTAAAGTGGGGGGGAATCATTGTCAGACAGCATTTTGGATGTCAAAATTCATATTGTTAAAAGACATAATTTGACTGATTCATAGAAAGAAATCCTTTCATGAGATGTCAGATGTCAAGACACTATTGCTAGCTCAGGAAACCACTGAACTACATCTCACTGAAGCCTGAAGAATGCACCAGGGAAGTGTCCCCACAACTGCCCCATGGGTTGCAGAAGCCAGGCCAGGGAGCTGTGCGTGAGGAACGGCAGCACCGCTCCTGTGCATGGGAAACTCCCATGGGTCTGCATCCACAGTAAATCCATAAATGTCAGATTGCCTCATTCCTTCGTACATGACATCAGGGAATGAGGAGGTTTGGGTTGCTGTTCTGTCACCAGCCAGGCTGGAATTTGCAATGCAAGCATCTTCTTCAGTGGGAACAGTGTGGCCTTTTTTTCTGCCTTTTGTAGGGCACAGCTCTCCCACCTTTGACTATTTTGTTTTATTGTTCTGTGCATCTCTCCACAGACTTTTTTCCATGGGACTGTGCTGACAGAAACAGAAATGCATTAAATTCACTGACACTTCCCAAGGGAAAGCGTGTCCTAAACACCATCATTTTTAGCAGCTGTCTGTGTGAAGGGGTGATAAGACAGCTCCCCAGAGAACGCATGCGTGTGTCCCCTCAGTAGCTGTTTTCCCTCCTGCCGAGCACAACTTGTTGGAATAGCACACACAAACCCAAGGACTTTTTTTACTCCACCCACACGCTGCCAGGAGGTTTTTCAGACTTTCAACATGCTGTTTCCAGGGTGACCATTGGTCTCAGGTTTCAAATATTGCAGAGCTGCATATCCTCTTGCTATTCTCTCCTCCCTTTGGAAGCAGACATCTGCAAGCCAAATTTTGCCATAAGGAGACTGCGCACTACAGATAGCAGTGGGGTTCTAACAAGCCCATTACCTCATGCCTGGAGGTCCCTCCTGGTCTCATATCTTACACATTATGCACACACCAAGGAACTACAAAACACAACCAGTGCCTTGGGGTAATCGAGTCCTCAATGTTTCATTTCTTCTCATCCTCAAAAAACCTTACAAGGGGTTAGGGCATCTGGGTTTTGTGAGGAGGGTCCTCTCACCATAAGCAGATGTACAGTGGTTGTAACCCTTTTTTTGGCTGCTTCCCACACCATTATTATTCAGGGAAGCTAAAGAGACTGCAAAGACCCTGCAAGGGAAAACCTGAGTTCATTGCACATGCACTTGAAAGACAGACAACGGGGACCAAACAAATTTTACAGGGGCTCCAGAGGAGAGAAAGGAAGCAAAAAGGACAAATGGGCACAATCATACCACATGCACTGATGTCCCACTGCCTTCCAAATGGGGAGCCTGCAGCCCAGGCATGGTATTTCCAGGAAGAGCAAGCCCACAGTGAGTAGGTGCTTCAAGCTCCTGCCAAGCACCCCAGAGACTGTACAGCTTCCAGCTCCTGCTCCCCACCAAGACTGAGGCAGGATCAGCCGCTTCAGCAATCTGTGTCTGGGAAACAGGGACAAAATCAAGACTCAAATGGAGTTCTTTTATGAGGTCAGTAAACATAAATCCCCAGTAGCTCATATAACCCTAAACATCAGCATCCTCAAAAGGTCTACCTCAACCACTTAGTTAAGGACACAAGCTCAAGTCCTGCTAATGCAAAATACTGTGCTGAATCCCATCCTACAGACTCTGGAGAGAAGAGACAAAAAGCAGCCTTCTTTATGATTCCCTTTTGAACTCACTGCATTATTTCTGGCCTGTACATTAAAACAGATGTCTCATTGATTTCCCAGTCACAAAGAAATCATTCTTTTCTTGTCTTGTGATGGATGTTTATTAAGATGAACAGCTTCCACTTCAAACAGGATCTTTACCTCATGGAATAACTTTTCCCAAACTGATTTTAAAATATCTTTTAGCAAACTAAAGGCAGCTTTATCATATTTCTTAAGCAAAGGGTGAGCAGAAATGCTCTTCTCCAAGTTGTACAAAATGTCACTGCCACTTGCCATTTTTGTCCCTTAAAGCACTGATCACACGATGGATCATAGCAAGTGCCTAATTAAGCAGCATTTACTTACCCTTACTTTAAATCTCATTATCAACCCTGAAAGAGTAAACCCCAAAACCATCTATGTTTCCTTTGAATCACCTCTCCTTCATAAATGAGGGGAAGTTTAATGCACTTTAAGCTTTCTCAAACTACTTTTGTAGAGTTTGCTTATTCTGTAATCCCTGGAAAAGCATTAAAGGAAAGGGAAGGGAAGCATAGAAGTATATAAATAACATTTTCTACTTTAAAAGTAAAATGCCCTGTGCTGAGGTAAAGGAAAACTGGGGAAATAACTTTGTGATTTACTGGAATTCAAGAAGGGAAATATTTTATATACCATTTGGGGTTTTGGTTTAGACAGGGGTGCAATAATAGAAAGACTAGCTTGGCCTTTTCCACTTAGTCCTTGGCCACACAAATCTTTTTGAACTCACTATAAAAAGAGAATAAACCTCTCCCATGAGCTACTTAGTTAAACAGAGTCTGGTGGAGGGGAAACACTTGATTACAATTTTAACGTGGCTCTTCATTTAGCCAGCAGAATTTCTTTCTCAAGGGATTACATCAACAATAAAAAAAATTTAAAAAAAAAGAGAAGGTAATACATCTTACAATGAGTTTGGCATGAATAGCCACATGTACCAACTGATTTCACAAAGGCTGTTTCTACCTGACCAGAGCACACCTCAGTATCTGCTTCTTAAGAATATGGTTGCAGTAGCTGTTTGTCTGTCAGGCAGTACTTGAAAGGCCTCATACAAAGGACCAAAAATACATTCACAAAGTCACTACTTCAAATTAGCAACAAGCTTGTAAACAACTTTAGCATTATAAGTTTAATTTAGTAGAAGATCCAGGTTTATGATTCAAGAAGAAGGGAAATATGAGCATTGGAAATACCAAAACTTAATCTCCAAAATGCACTCTTGCATCAATTGTTCATCTTCATCACAGCTATATCTAATGGCTGCTTCTGTTTTTCAGGTAACACTGTGTAATATAAAATAAGGAGTGGTCTTGGGAACTGGGATTTCACATGGTAAACTCTGAAGTTCCTGCTCCTCTGTGCTCTTCTACATTGTACTGGTGACCACTCTGTTCGCATACCTGTGTATACAGACGTACAAAATAGGGACACTACCAAACAGAACAAAAGCATAATTCAAAGGTCAGAACCACCAAAGGCAGAAAGATTTTCTGCCCTGGAAATTTGAAATATAAGAGCACATCTGAAAAATTTTCCTAGGAAAAAACTTATTCACCTCAAGCATTTTTTTAAATTTACAATTTGTTGTAAAAAATTCTCTTCAAACAGAAACAGTTTTTAAAAAGAAAATGTCAGCCACATAGAGGAAGGAGACATTTTGTTCCATGACAAATCTTTTTGCAGAAAAGGTATCACATACCTCCTTCTGGTTTGCTCTGTCTTGTCAAAAGGCTTCATGGGTTATTGTGCAGTAACGTAGCACTGTGCTGGCTCTTTATGAAGAATCATAGAATATTCTGAGCTGGAGGGGACCCACAAGGATCATCAAGTCAGAGCATGGCACTCCAGCTCATGTGTGGATCTAACTAAGGGATACCCACAGCCACAGATCATGATAACAGGGCCACAGGTAGGTATGGCACATAACACACACAAATGTCCATGGCTGCTTAGGTGCAGAGGCATGCATGCAAATACCAGGAGACCTGGAGTTCCAGCAACACGGGCTATGTTATCCTTCAATCAACCCCAGTAAACCACCTATTTTAGGCACTGCAGGAGCATGGGTTATGCTCACATACAAAAACAAACACGTGGGGTGACATCCTCTCCACATGAAAAGAGGAGACTGTAATCTCTGTGGGTGTCAATTTAGCATAATCCCCACAGAAAGGTTTAACTTGCTTTAAAATACACAGATGTCTTATTTAAGAAGAGCCCATTCATTTCAAGCCCAAAATACATAAACATGCCTTGAGTAATAAAGCAAAAAAGGTACTTTTTGCTGATGTGTTGTGGTTTAGGATTTCTGAGGAGGTGAAGTATGGAGCTCAGTTGTTGTTTTCGTTTTCTGAGGAGATTTTATTATTATTAAGTTTTAACTTAGTTTGGCTCAATCTTTATTTTGCAGGTATGTAAATACAGGGAACCCAGTGCCAATAGCTGGAGCAATAATTCTGGTCAAAATGAAAAACAGAGCTTTAGGCTATAAATGTAAGACAAAAATCAAAGGATTTAAATGAAATCTGACATGGCAACTCATTAAATTCAAGAGTATCCATGACATTTTATTAAACATCAGTTAAGTGCATCTTTAAACAAGATGAATGCAAGTTCAGGAAATGAAACAATCATTGCCTAAATATTTAACATGCTAGAGACAAAGGAAATGCACCACTGTGTCACAGGAATCACCCCAGCTAGTCTACTGCCTTATCTTCAAGACTGGCCATTTCAGCATCTCCAGAGGCATTTATCTCCTTTCTAGAACAAACTCTAAAACTGGTCCAAAGATTGGCTGAATAAACTGAGGACAGTATTTCTGAAGAGGGCACATCACTGTAATGATATCAAAGCATTTAATTGTTTGACATCCTATTTCTTAGGCACTTGACTAATAAGTTTGATTCTAAGGGAGTTTTTTATATGCTGAATGCAAAGCTTTCACAACACCACCCAAATACCAATTTTCAGGATCTAAAAGATGCCATATTGGGTCAGAGTCAAACTTCCAAGATGCAGTTCAGTTTTCAACCATGTCTAGGTGTTCAGTGGGAGACACATGAGACCTAAAGCAAGTAACTGAGATGATCTTCTCTTCTCCCATTATCTCTGCTGATTGGATCTCCCTTATCTCTGCTGGTTGGCTCTTGTTTCAGATCTTTTTCTGTGGTGATAGGGCAATACAGATTTCCAGACATTTCTTCTAAAACCAAGTTACTTATAAGTTTTCTTTGAATTTTATCTGTCATTCACTCAAGAAAGTTAAGTCCATCTGACTTTCTCCTCAGTCACACTCATTGAAACAATCTTGTGCTATTACATGGTGCTTTTTTTGTCTTTTATTGCATATCATTAGCAAATAAATCAACTTCTATCACAAGATATGAATTCAGCTCCCTTTATGGAAATGTTTTGCTATAATATTGTTGGAGTTTGCCAAGGCAAGAAGGGGTATTTCTCAAAATACTTTATTTCTCACACCGTAACTGTCTAAACATTTTGTGCAAGCTTTTTTCCAATATGAGAATTAAATTAAATGTATCAACCAACTTTCCTTTATCTGTTATTTTATTTTATTATGACCTAATTGAAGTTTATTAATAGGCTGCAAAAGCTATGCCAGTTACATTCAGGTGTATCATGGTAGTCCTTTTATTTCACTTTCAACTTTCTTTATTAAGCAATAAGAATCATTCAATTCAGACATTGCTATTCTGTAATTACTCATATTGCCTTTTGTCCTTTTAAAAGATATGGATGCAATACAGTAAATAAATTAAAGCAGGTTAATTAAAGTAATGAGTATGTTAAAGTAATGAGTATGTTAAAGTAATGAGATCTTTAGATAGTTAGCTACTGCCTTAAGTATGTAAAGTTAAGAAAAGTCTCTTCCTGTGTATGTGTAAGTAATTAGAACTTCGAGGAGAGAATAGTCTAGATTCCTCAAAAATAAGTGTTCCCATTTCTGGTATTTTGAGTGCCAACATAATGAAGGTTGATCTGTACTACAACCAGCCCTACAGCTCATGTCACTGCTCAGACATACACTGAATGGTAATTCAGAACAGATCTACCCAGCACACCAAATCGGGACCTCAGCCTCCAGAGAATGAAAAGTGGCTGCAAACAGGGCAACTTAAGCAGCTGCAACAGCAATCTGAGTGTGATCACTCTCCCCAGCCCCTCCTGGCTGAACAGGCTACAAGAAATACAGCTTGTTTTACCACACGTCTCAGGCCGTGGCCACGCTTTCCTACTGTCAGAGCTTTGTAAGTCGGAGATGTGTGTGCAGTCTGCTTCTCAGAGGACTCCAGACTGCTGGATTATTTTTATCAGTGCTATCACAGGCAGTGTATTAAAGTCATCAAGTTTCCTCAGCAATCTTCAAAGTAAAAGAAGGAAGAAAAAGTATTTAAGAATGCTTACCAGCCTGAGAGGAAGATCAAATCTCAAAATGATTATGTTAGAACCAAAGATGTTTTGCTCTGCCAAATTTAAAGGACTAGTTTCCAAAAAAGTATTGCCTGAGAGCAATATGACAGCCATTATCCATGGCTGTCATATAGATGAAGCAATATGCCTTATTTCATGAGAAAAATCCATAGTGAACATTAACTAGAAATGAGAAGACTGATTTTGTCTGGCTTCTCTGCATTATTCTGCATCTGGCTGTGAACTCTAAGTTGTCCATAGATACAGAGCAGCCACAGAGCTCCCATTCAGCACTGAAAAGCCAGTATCTTATTTGCTCACTTGCCTTGGATCATTATGAACATTCTCAGCTGACACTTGTCTGCCTCTCCATGCAGCCTGTTCTCCACTTTTTACGGCTTGGCACACTAGACACATAACCCAACATGACACATAACCCAACATGACACATAACCCTCCATGCTCTGGCCTGCTTTAAAAATATTGCAACAGGCATCAGTCTCCCGTGTGTGATAATACCACTTCTAATCCACTACACAAGAGCTGAATCCCTGGGCCATGGCATGGTCCACAGAGGGCTTAATCCTTCCTTGCTTTATCCAGAAATATGAATGGCACCAACATTTTCCTAAAGCCTCACACTTTGGGGTAAAAAATTCCTTCTTCAAGGTGTTTCTGACATTCATACTGGGTGTCACCCAACACGCTCCTTGGGGCAACAGGAGATCTCAGCACCATCCAGAAAAAGTAAAAATCCTTGTTAATCTAGAGGAGATGGTTTGAACAGCCACATCATAAGCGATATGAAACATAATCCAGGGGACAGGAGAGGGAGTCAGAGCAAAGGGAACTTCTGAGCCCGAGGACTTTTTCAGAGGGCAGTGGAAAAACAATCATATGACTGTGGGAGTTTCTTCCAAAGGGCACGCCATGACGGAATGAGTCCAGTATCCATGAGCTCTTTGATCTGAGCTGTAAAAATAAATTATTTATGGGTTTAGATGGTATCTTTGGGAGTTCTGGTAGTATTGTCTTCAAATTTCCTTTAGCTGTGCATAACAGATGGGCAACATGTTAGTTTTATTTACTGACAGCCCTCATTCGCAGAAGAACAGAGGTGGAAAGGGAACTGCCTGTTTAGCTTTGACATGAAGGACTTCTCTTGGATAAAGTTCTGCTGAGAGGTTTAGGGACTTTTTATTTTTAATTGTTTTTCATTATCAGTTGAACTTAAACATCTATCCCAAGGCTCTATTGTTTTCCTCTGGAAAAATCTTAATCAAAGTTTAAACATTAATCAAAAAGGAAATAAAACTAAAATTACCTTTAACTACAGTGAGTTATGCCTTGGCAACCCTACCCTTTTGACCCTGCTATCACTTTGATGAATTCAGCCTATTGTTTTGTGTAGTAAAGTGCTGGCTTGCATGAGCTGCAGCACAATCTGCAAAGTCCTACAATGGCTGTTTCATAGATGCTTCTACTTCCAAAGCCTCTGACAGCGTGTAGACAATGTCATGTTGGTTTAAACCAAGTAAAAACAACATCCAGACAACAATTCCCATTCATCACACAGAAGTCTAGGAGTGACCTTGGGCCTCATACCATCTTAAGATCAGGAGCCTCAAATTCTCCTAGATCAATAGGAGGAAGGTTGCAGGGGTAGTATCTTTCTTTTAAGAACAGTTGGTTGGTATCAACAATTAGTAGATCTGCCATTAATTGATCATAATCAATTAATACCAATAAACCATTGTTTACACTAACAATCCATTCATGTCACTTGTCCTCGCAAGACAAGTAACAGTTCAAAAGGTCCTCTGGCATGTTTAAGGAATCAAAAATCCTTGAGTCCAGCAGGCTTTATGTCAGGTTGTTACACACAATTCTCTATCAACATCTTCAACCGTACTCACAAGCAAAGAGCTTGCACAGGAGAAAAAATTTCCAATCTGTTTTCATCTGGCAAACCATCAAACCTTTACGCTTGTATTGGGTTTGCATGGCAAGGTTTTGGTGGCCAGGACTGAGTCCATCAGCAGAAGTGGTAGAGCCTCTGGGATAACATAGTTAAAAGCAGGGAAAGCTAATGCACAAGAGCAAATTGCTGCCAGAGAGAGGAGCAAGAATTTATATGCCAGAGTAACAACTGCTGACACCAAATTTGTGAAGAAAGAGGAGCAGGAGGTGGTCCAGGCACTTGTTCCCCTGCAGTCCACAGTGAAAACCATGGTGAAGCAGGTTTTCTCCCTGCAGACACTGAGGTCCATGATGGAGCAGAGATCCACCTGCAGACCCTGGAGGACCCCATACTGGAGCAGGTAGGTGCCTGAAAGAGGCTGTGACTTCATGAGAAACCTGCGCTGGAGCAGGTTTCTGTCAGTCCACAGAGGAGCAATCTGTTCCTGAAGGATTGCACCCTGTGAGAGAGACTCACACTAGACCAGTTTGTGAAGAACTGCAGACCATGAAAGAACCTATGAGAATTTGGTGGAGGACTGTCTCCCTTGGAAGGCACACCACCCTGGAGCATGGCAAGATCATAAGGCATCCTCCCCTTGAGGATGAAAGACCAGCAGAGACATGTGATGAGCTGACTGTAACCCCCATTCTCTGTCTCTCTGTGCTGCTGGGGGAACAGAGGTAGAGAATTCATAAGTAAAGCTAGGCCTGGAAAAAAGGGAGCAGTAGGGGAAAGGTATTTTAGGTTTGGGTTTACTTCTTATCATCCTACTCTGATTTGTCTACTAATAAATGACTAATTTACCCGAGTCAAGTGTGTTTTGCCCACGGCTTTCATACTGAGTGATCACTGAGTGTCTTTATCTTGATCCATGAGCATTTTGTTACATTTTCTCTCCCCTGTTCAGCTGAGGAGCAGAGTGTTTGAATGGCTTGAGTGGCATAGAGTGATATCCAGCCATGGACAACCCACCACAACACTGCAGCCATGGTTTCACACACAAAGGAGACCTCAGGTTCTGTGAAAACCCAGAACAAACTCCCAAATCTGCCATTGTTCTGCATTGGGACCCTACTCATGCCATGTGTTTTGTCATTCTCATCATCTCTGCTTTAGTTTGATATTTTGCACTACACCACATTTAACATGCAGGCAGTTAAATTTTTTAAAAATCTGTCAAAATCTAGATCTATAGCAGTAGGCTGCAATTATTATCAGAAAAGATGCTTTCCTAGTGATATAATTTCAATGTCATCAGAGCTGCCTGAAGCAAATACTTCATTGTTTTATTGCATAAACATCTTTCTAGGTCATAGAAGTCTGGATGAACTCGGTCTGTGCCATCAGAGGATGGAAGGTGGCGGAGGCAGCCAAAGTGCGTCAGCTCTGCAAACCCACTGCTTCCTGCTCCAGCAGCAAACCGAGCTGTGTCCACACATCACTGCTGGGGAGCCAGCTGCTTCCCAGAAGGAAAAATAGAAAATGTACTGTCTCATTGTGGGGCAGCTCCAGCACACTAAATAGAGCCATATACTATCACTCTATAAGCAAAACCTGCTGCTGAGGGGAAGCAAAGGTTATGTTTGTTTTTGAGGTTTCAAAGCTTCTTTTTTTTGCTTTTTTTTTCTCAACCCAAAGGAATCCAAACCAGAAGTTCCTTCCTTTCTGAAAGAGTTAGGCAGATGACATTTGTGGCCTGATTCTCTTCTCAGCTTGAGTTAAGTCAGATATATCTCCAGTGAGCTGACAGAGCTACTTCAGAGTAAAGCCAGGATGAAGGAGACAAGGATCTGTGCGCCACACTAATGAAGTCATAGCAGCAGCAGCCATCCAGAGCGGAGTCAGCATTTTAAAACCAAAATTATGTTGATCTTTCATCTGGAACACACAAGATTCTGAAGCTCATTCAAGTACTGTGCATCAAAATACTCAATTCCTTTCCAGCATCGTTTTATTGCAGTTGACAATATGGGTTTGTAGCCTGTTGAGGCCAAGAAAAATAGTAATGACTTTACTCTCTTCTCTCAGCTTGCCAGTTTTTGACTCAGAGGAAAGAGAATACTAAATAGAATAATCAATAGCAACAGGTAAGGAGCTCTTATAGGTGCCACAAGGTGTGACATCCTCTAAGGCATCTTGACACTTGTTGACAAGAGGGACTGTGGTGATCACAGCCTATGCACACAGACCACAGAAGTCGTTCAAAAATTCCTGCAGTCAGCCTTGGGTGACTTGAAAGGTCTAAATTAGAAAGATTTGAACACTGGAATTTATTTTTAATATTTGTCCCAAATAAGATGAAAGAACTACCACCATGTGTCTCAGAGAACTACCTCATGAATCTTGGAGGATCCTGTCTGTGATAAATAAAACTCCTTTCTTTGAAGAAAAACAAATTCAACCTCCAAGCTGAGTCCCTGTAAGTGTCTGAGACATAGCACAAAATCAGGGTTTCTGGTGCTACATGATCCAGTACAGGTAGACTGATATGAGGTATATGTATGTTTTCAGCATACAGTGAAATCATACAGGTAGACTCTGGTATGGGGTATATGTATGTTTTCAGCATACTTGTCTGTTCAATCTTTGCTTTGGCCTTTGAACCTCACCTGTAATTTCCTCCTTAGCTCTTGACCCTTCTTCACAGACTTCTGATTTGACCTTTGCTAATTTTCTTTGTCCTAATCCTGACCTGCTTGTCCTACATTGCTCAAACCTTATCTCATCTGCTATCCCAGAATCTGCTCTGCAGTTTAGAGTCCCTAATTTTGTGGTTAAGCCTCTAAGGCCCTTCTTGACTAGACATTCTGGCATAATGCAGTGTATTTCCCAGACTCTGACTGACTGCAGTACCTCTATCCCACCTCTAAACCTCATTCCAGTTTGACTCTCATTAGGGAGCCTAATTATCCATACCCTTCTGTATGTGCTTTATCTGCCAGGGCAGAGGAACCTGGCAGATTAGCTCTGGAGTCATCCATGAGGACTACCAATATCCAGCCTACATTCACTGCTAAGCCACCCCATCTCTTCTGCATCAGAAATTCTCTCCTTCTTGGGCAAGTTTTTTGGGCTGAAATTTTTTGCATTTCTTTTTACATTCCTGTACTTAAGCATGTGAATGCAGTGGAGGCCCTGATTTATCAGTAGACATCCTGGATCCACTTTGCACACTCCAAGAAAAGATGTCCTTTTCTGTTTTGTTACAGAAGGCAACAAAGAACATCCTCTGGCAACACACAGTGCCAGCATAAGGCAGTGCTAATCATTCAAATATCCAAGCCTCAGGTTACCCTTCCAGTCTTGTTATATCTTGTCATACTTTCCTGTGCTACCTTGCCTCTCCTTCCCAATTCTATCCTGATCTTCATAGTCCAAGTGTGTTGACCAAGAGAAGATTCCTACAGGTCTCATCCTTTTATTCATGCCATCTGGCATAGCATATCACCACTTGTCACACATCTGAATATTCAGCAGTATCACCGAGTGACTGTACACCAAGGAGTCATGAGGGCATTGCCCTTCTTTTTGTCTGCACCTCCTGAATGGAAAGTCCTTTTCCTCAGAGTGAACAACTTCTTCTGGAGCAAGAGAAGCCCAGCCCCACCGACAAATGTAGCTCCCCTGCCCACACCCTGGCTGGTTCTGCTGGCTCTTTCCAGTGGCATGGGGTGAAGAAAGCAAGATGCTCCCTGCCTCCATGCCCAAGCTCTTCAGAAGCACCTGAGCTGTGGGTGCTGCAACACTCCCAGAGAGCTTAAATTAGAGCTCTGTAAACTGGGTATGGGACTGGTGGAAAAGTATTGTGCTCTTCCTTACCACCACAACCTGAATCAGCTCAAAGCTACTAAAGCAAAATTGGCCATAGTTGCTGTTAGTTAAGTCAGGACTTTTCACAATAATTTTCCCATAACAGGGTATTCAAAAAAGGTACAAAAATCATTCTGCCTAAAAATAGGAACCAAATAAGAACAAGGCAGTTACTATGCACAGATTCTTCTCCAGGCTGCAAAAAGGCAGGTTTTCTCAAAGTCACAGGAAATCTTAATAAAATCTAGATCCAGTACTAGATCCCTTCTTTAATCATCTTCTAAGGTTTGTAGAGCAGTGTGATCCAGAAAGTTGCTGGTTTCTTCAGTAAAGGAAGGTGGGCTGGGTGGATGTTTATAAATCCAACAGCTAGAAGTTATGGGATTTTCCTTCTTTTCTGCAAAAGATACTCACAGACTTTTTTTCTTTCCTTTCTGGAGAAATAATCCAATACGTATGCACAAGCATACTGATGATATTTTTTTACTTTTTCCCTCACTTCTCTTCTGATGGAGTGTCCAAGAAACTAAATAGGTGAAAGTTTAATATTTTATTACTTCTATAGCCTTATTCTGATATGTTTATAAAGAAGGAAATCAACCTCTTCCTGGATACCAATGAACTGTCAGCTTCCTCCAGCCAGCTTCTTTGTAACACATGAAAAGTCTTTCTCATAGGCAAGCTTACTAGCTTTGCTCCACTATAAAAGGAAAACAAAAGAGAGAAAAGGGGTTGGATGAGGAGGCTGCCTCAAATCCTTCTCTTGGACTCCTCCTCATATTCACCAGAAACAGGCATGTGGTGCACATCTCAGGCTATGTTCACTCCCCTCTGTTTTGGGAAGGATCTGAGGAAGGACAAGAAAAGCAGTGAAAGGAGAGGGTTTAGGCAGAAGCCTTCCTGCTAAAGTACCCAGAATAAACTGTTCATTGTTCCCAAATATATAAACAAGAGATTCTTCAGCCCTTACAATTTCAGTTCTTTCCTTCACACGTGTATCTGGAAATGCTCTTCGCTAATATTTAAATGCCCCATTTCTCTGTCCCAGCAGGAGACCTGGGGCGTCCATTAAGAGCATCACAGCTTGCCAATAGCCTGAAACCCATAACATTGAGTACAACACCTGGCCTGATGGTTCCTAGGTTAAGTTTTATGCTTTTACACACACACACACACACGCACACACACACACATGCCATAAACCTGCAGACAACTACATACTTAGCTCTGCAAGTGTCTGGAGGAGATTTCTGTCCCCTCTACCTTAAGGGAGGGTTTGGTTTCAATGGTTTTCCAAGCTGGGCTGGAATCACAAATCAGGTTTGAATTACTGACCCACCTCTCTCAAATTCTGGGAGGTAAGTTAATGAAATTCAGGCACAATATCAAATGTCTGAACCAGGTGGGGATTCTTAATGGCTGGGCCATTACCTATAGGATTTGACAGCAAACCCCTCATGGCTTGGGCAAGGAAATAAGTATTGACAAAGAATAGTAAATACACGTCTCTCATGATGTGATTTTGAGTCTTCATATGAATGGTCTGGGAAATAGTCTGGGAAATTGTCTGAGGAAAGCCCCTCCTGTACAGAATGTTGGGTCAGTAGCCAAAGTAGTGCATGGCAGGGGGGTAGATAAAAGCCAGGATCAGTGCAGAAGGTAGGAGGTACAGAGGTTAATATGAATCACATCCCTGGAAGGCAGAGAAGTGCCTGAACTCTTCCAGGACAAAAGTAGCTAAAGCTTCAGAAAATAGAATAAAATTAAAAGATAATAGGAGATGAAAATGAAACAAACAAAAAAAAGCAGAGAGAGAGCCCAAGGGCACAGAGCTGCCTACACCTTTGCAAGGACCCAGGGAAAGAACCTGGTCTTATAAATTTATAAATATATAAATAAATTTAACCTGGTGGGTGGCAGTGGTGGGATTTTTGATACTGGGAACAGAGAGGAAGCAGCTGCAGTAGGAAGGAGGCTGGGCCTCACTACACTGGGGGAAAGAAAGGGTTAATAGGGAAGCTCAGGGGGAAAGGGAGCTGTCAATCTGAACTTAGGACACACATCATAGCTCCAGAAAGCTGCCCTGGTGCAGGGATGGCAAGTGCCAAACGACTGAGAAGACAACATTTATTGTAGGGTCAAGGGTTGATGGTCTGAGATTGATTTGACGGCATGATCCCATGCTAAGAAGCAAGAGAATTTTACAGTCATGAGACTCTGTCACAGGTAAAAGAGTATTTGGTTTACAACATGCTTTTCCCTGGCATAAGCGGCTCAATGGCTCTTCACACTACCAACAGAAAGAACATTTTGTTGTAGAGCACCCTTACCCTCCCAGCATCAATCCATAATTTTGTTTCATTTTCAGCTTACAGAACTTACTGATAAAAAGTTAAAGCTGCTCCAGCTCCCCTTGCTTCCTGGCAAGAGGAAGAAAGAAGGAAAGATAAAAATACCAGGGAACTGTACAATTGTCAGAAGCAGCTTTTCTGTAGCCAGCAGGAGACAACCATCAGTGAGAGGCATTTTGCCGCTCTCTGTAGGGAAGCACAGCACGTTAAAAATATACATTTTTCCCTGGATTGCTCATCTACTTTGAGTTGTTCTCTCATCATCTTTTTGTTCTATTTCAAAGGTTTAAGGGGATTAGTGACTGCTTTATGCTGAGTCTGGAATAATGCCAGGAAGGATGAAGGACGCTGAGGACGGCTGTGTCACATACCCAAATATCAGGACATTGCTGTGCCTCTGTATGTCCCCAAGACTGTTTTCCAGTCCTAAAAGAGCAGGGTCAAGAAAAAGGTGGACAGATCTGGAGCCATCAACATAACCTCCCTGGCTTATCAACACAACAATCGGTTGCTACTTATATTCTTTTAGTGCAAGGCACTAAACGCTAGGTGAACAAAATGCTGTTTACCCAGGGAAAAAATAAATACAAAAGGCAGTATATGTCACCTTGAGGGTGATACCAGGGGCAATATCACCCAGCTGTGACACTTTCATGCAGTTCTGCAGCCAGTGGTTTTCCTTCCAGCCTCACCATTTCAAAATGCTTCTGTGCATTCCCTTTCCAAGCATCTCGTGCAGAGTTGCTCCAAATATGTGACAGTCACAACTTTGCTCATAAAACAAGAGTCAAAAACTGTTCTGCCCATCCACTGGAAAACAATCTTACTTATTTAAAAGGCAAAAAAAAAAAGGGAAGAAAACTAAAGCACTAGAGAAGAGGTATTTCAGTTCAAGAAAGCTACTCCTCCAAGAGAATCAAGCATGGGTAGCTGAGAAAGCACAAGTCAGGCCCAAAGCAGCTCCAGTGCCAGCCCATTTCAGGCCAGATTTCTCCATCCAGCCTATTCCTGCGCCTGCTCTGAACTGAGGGCCTGATGCAGGAGTGCACTGAGCATATGCATAATCACAGGAGTGATGTGTGGTTTTGTTCTGGGACAACTGCTGCCTGTTGGCATCAAAACACATAGAGCTGCATGTCAGACAGAGGCAGGACCTAAGGAGGCAGGAGCTCTTCCCTGAGAGGCACACGGGTGGCTTGGCTCTCCAGCACAGAGTCATGCCTGCCTGAAAGGCTCATCTCTGCCTTTGCCCTCGCTCTCCGGTTGCCAGTGTTTCAGTCTTGCATTTGGGCTTCCCGCAGTGATCTTGCCCTGACCTTTGCCAGGCTCCACACAGTTAATTAAGTTTGTCTGAAGTTGCTTCATTTTTAGAGATTTTCATTTTGACCATTCCCTTTCCCTCTACACTGTAGGATACAGCTCCTCAAGGAAAACAAATTCTATCTTCAGCTGAAAGTCCAGAGGGTGTTTTTCATTGACCTAAATTAAACTCCAGATTTGCATTGACATCAGAATTTACTCCTAGGACTTTCAAGTCATGCCAAATTCATAGAAATTGAGAGCAGCATAGTTAAATATCTGCTTCCACTCTTTAATTAAAAAATATTTATAGTACAATTGGACATACGTATGTGCATTTTGAGTGAATATTAATGCTTTAAATTATGCAATTAAATTAATCATGAAAATAAATTAGATGCCTGTACTCAGGGAGTCAGCAAAGGCAGGGACAGAAAGGATTTATCCTCTTTTACCTGTTTAAGAGATTTGAAATTATTTATGTTAATGCTAGAAGATGGTTCATGAATTAAAATATCACAGGCCCTCAAAAGAGAATAAAAAGCTAGGTAAGAATGATTAATGTCCTTTTACACAAAGAATGATACTTTTTATGTATCTTTGACCTTCTAAGGTCAAACGGATTATAGGACTGTTTGAAGTTCAGGAGGAGCTGAGCAAGGAAACAAGAGGGCTTTTCATGGGGTGATGAGAAGCTGTGGCTGACATTTCAAGAGCAAAAAGCCTATTTTTATTAACTCCTTCTTTCTCAGGTCAAAACCAGTTTTGACAGAAGAAAGAAAAACAAGCATGCAAATGCGCAAAAAGTAATCCAATTTCCTCTGCAAGCTCACAGACCTCATCTTGAAGTTCAGCAGATCCAGCAGCACCAGCGTGGCTGCCCATGAGGAGGCAGAAAAGAAAGACCCATGGGAGGCAGGTCACTGAAGGCAGGATAGCATGGCATTACTGGAGCTTCAGTCAACACTGCTCATTGCACTTTTGGAAATTTATTAGGGCAGCTCTTGAAATTCTGCAGCAGTCATAGCATATTGTTATCACAGATCTTGCTATCTAAACTTCCGAAAAGTGTGTCTTGCACATTTCTGTGCACAGCTCAATGGGTAAATGAACATCAGGGCAGTTACTTGAGAATGCAAATAATGGCAAATAAAACATGTGCAAACTAGAGAAAGGAGTGCAGCATGAGGTCTCTAGGGTAGCTTAGGTTATTTATCCTAAGTGAGTATTTTATATGCTGAAAAGCAATTATTGCAAGGGGGCAGCATAAGGATAGATGAAATTTAATTAAGAGTTTTGACAGTGAGATCTTGGAAAGATGAATGACAGACCAAAGTGTTTCATTTTATATTTTCAGTATCCTTTCTCTTTTCTGTTTTAAAATGGAATTTTTACTTTAAAGTTGTCCAGTTACTTTGAAGAGGTTTAAAAAAGAGTTTAAAACCTTACAAAGGAAACTGAATATTTGACTTTGAAAATGAACGTTTTTGATCAATCCTAAAATATTTTCAGTTTTATAGTATAATTACAGATTACTTTTTAAGTGACTTTTAGCATAAATGTTCATATTTTGTACGCATATATACTTTATAAAACATAAAGTAAGTTGTGTATATCCACTTACTCAGCCTCAGTGGTAAAATGCAGAGAAGATAATTTTCTTCTTTATCTGTTCTGAAATAAACTGAAATTTTGTATTTTAATGCCACAAGAAAGTCTTGATGTTGAGTCCTAGCAAAACAGGACAAGTACACATGCAAACAAGTATTGGTAACTTAGGTGTCACCAATATAGCAAGAGTCTATTTCAGTGCCCTCAATTCAGCCCCCAAGTGAAAATTCAGTGGAGACCCTGTATGGAACACTTGGGTCAGAGCTTGCTTCTCCCTTTTCATTTTGTCTTCTTTTTCTGACATTTTATAGGCAAAAAGAAAATGTTCTCACTTTTTCAAAATTACTTTTCATTTTCTAACTTTAGTAAAGAATTGGGAAGAAAAAAGTCTTGTTTTTCACTCTCTCCCTTTGCTTACCCTCAAGCTATGAACATTAATACTTGACTGCTATTAATGCAGCTTGCTGAACTTAGACTTTGGGAGCATAAACCAAGGTTGCCAACAAAATGTCTTCATCTGTGTAAACAAAGTCATACATATACAGGTACCATTTTCTACAAAAATGGAGTAAATTGGAAAATTACAGCTGAATTGGAAATAGATTGCAAGCTTCCACAATCTAAGTGATGAGTAATTTGATTCCATGCAGAGCAATTGGCTTGGTCTCAGCCTTTTTCCTTTTCTGTATCAGGAAAACACAAAAAGGTTCCATGTTCATGAATATGCTACCACAGAAATGTACAATTCTAGAAAACCTTTTCAAGGCTAAACCCATCCTCTCTCATCTCATCTTCACATGTAAAGCATTTTGAAGTGATTGTTTCCTCTTATTCTTTAATATTCTCTCTACAGACACCCGCATGCTGCAGGCAACTTCAGCAAAGATTATTCAGTCAAGCGCTTAGTCCAAGCATAAAACTATACCTAGAAGACCCTATAAAATCTAAAATTCAAATTTCTTGGCTTCCTATATACTACTCTGCTATTACTCTAATTGTGTTGAGAGAAATGCCATGTATAGTCTTGATTTCTAGAGCTTTCTGAAAGGAAAGGTGAATTTCACCTTAAAGGCTTAATTCAACCCACGGTTTATTCTGGACTTGTACTGTAAATTCACACATTAGAGGGCATTTTTTATTTGGTGGGATACCTGCCATGTAATATATGTAGCAAAGGGCAGGCTGGTCAAATTCACCAAATCATTTTGCCTTGAAGAAAATTTGAAAAAGTCAGACTTGAGAGAGCATTAGTTGCCGTATACTTTTAACTAGTATTATACCAGAGGGAAAACACAGCTGGATGTGAGAAAGTACTGATTCCCTTCCTCTGCCAGAGGAGATGTAACCCATGATCCTCATCTCCCAGAAGTTCACCCATGATATCAACTCTTCACAGGTTCAGGACAGGGCATCTACCTCAGTCTGCCCTGCTCTTGTTTCACCAGCAATCAATAACTTTTAAAAAACCCTGAACTGCAGGTTTATCACCTTCCAGATGAGCATCATACCCCTTAGGGTAAGAAGCCACATTCACTTCCTCTAGTTGTCTAAGCTCCTAAAAATCTAAAAAAACAGGGTAGAAGAGCTTCAGCAAAAGAGACTGAAGGAGCCCCACTAAAACCTGATGGTTTGGATGTTTGCTACAGAGATCTGAGTTAAAATTCACTTCTTTGTGCTCCAGGGGCTTGGTAGCACAGGAAAAGTGAGCTGTACATGTCAGGAGTCGTTACAAATGTTATGCCATGCAAAGAAGGTGTGTGTGAACTCACCCCTTGTCTTTGCCTCCGCTGTGCTTCAGGAATGGATGGGAGTGAAGATGCTGCCCTATGGTCTGCCTTTTGTTGAATATTTTTTTAAATCTTCAAGGGAAATAGACACAGGAGGAGGCGTAGGTAGCCTGCAAGTTGGAACAGTCCTCTGGGCTCATTTCTGTTTTCTAATAAATATTTATACAAAGTTGAAAAGTGACAAAATAGTTCTCTGGCACTAAGCTAAAGCTGTCTGACTCTCCATTTCATTTTCCAGTTTTGTGACTCTATCCCTTCATTTCCTTTGTTTTTCTTGCAAATGCTTGGGAAAATAAATGTTTCATTTGGGATTGAACAGAAGGCTTCATTCAACATAAAATGTAATTTGGGGAGTTTTCATTCTTCTTTGGGGGAGAAAAAAAGTTTTAAAGTCTAGGTTTATTTTAATCTAAACCAAAATATTGGGTTTTGTTTGTTTCTGTTTGGTCGGTTGGTTGGTTTGGTTTGGTTTGGTTTTTTTTTTACCTCATCACCAGAGGGAAACAAAATCAATTCTTCATATAGCCTTAGTGACACATTCAATCAATTCTGTTAGGTCTCGTTTCCCTGGCCTCTGTAAGAACTCCAGACTACAAAAGAAATTGCTGCAACTAGAAAAGGTGTACTAAGCATGTCTAAGTAGAAAATAATATGGTTATTTTAAGATAGGTGGAGAAGAGAGAGAGAAGAGAAGAGAAGAGAAGAGAAGAGAAGAGAAGAGAAGAGAAGAGAAGAGAAGAGAAGAGAAGAGAAGAGAAGAGAAGAGAAGAGAAGAGAAGAGAAGAGAAAAAAGAGAAAAGAGAAAAGTTGTCTGATAATGTTTGCAAGAAGTCCCACTGACGGCTACAGTTATTCTGACTTTGAGAAATATGAAAAACAAGCAGGCAACGGGAAATGTGCATCTGCTGTTTTGTAGAGTTTATGAAAAGAATTAAAAAGAAAAACTAGTCCAAACTCCTACACTTCAAGACTCTTCTGCATGCAAAACCAGGTGAGCCTATGCCAATTCTTTCCAGCGTGTGTTGAGACTTGGCTGATGTAGCATTCCACAAATAATTCCTCTTCTCTATGCCTGCAAGACATTTTGGTGCAGGAATTAGAACACAATCCAACATTTCAATTAAAATAATTATTCAAAATGAGCAAACCCTGAGATACTTCTATTGTTCCTTGCTTAAGAGGTGACATTTAAACTTTCAGAGATATGGAGAAAAACTTTGTTTACAGATCAATGCAATTCTAATGAAATCCTGCATCTCACTTGCTTCTCCTAAAGATCACCAAACTCCCTCTAAGGCCTCCTTGTAAGAGGACATTTTTAATATGTACATGTAAGGATCTTATTGCACATTCAGGAAAATGTTCCTAATAAAATATAAATTACAGGGCCACAATTATTGGGCAGGATAGCACATAAAACTATTGTATTTCTTGCACAGAATAATTTGCCATCTGCCTTTCTAAAGTTTTAATATTAATTAAGTACATCACTAGCCTTTTTACATGCTTATTTAAAGTTTTTTTATAAATACATAGGAAAGCAAAGGAAAATATGAGAGATTATTTTACTTTCTCTTTATTCAGACAGGAAAAAACAGGGCTCATGAGAACAGCACATATAAACAAATAGCCTTCTTTTAATTACAAATAGGTATTAAGTCTCATTTCTTATGCAAGATCACTCTCAGAGAGAATCTGGTCTTGTGCTACAAGACTGTGATTTCTGAGCTCTACTAGATGTTGTGTGTATATGCATGATAGCTTTGCTTAGGCAAGTTCTATTCTTTGACTGCAAATGTCTCCCTTGTGGCTCAACCCTTTCCTGTTGCTTTCATGAAAATGAGAATTAGTGCTTGATCACAGAGTTCCCAGGTTTTTCCTCACACTGACAAAGGAGATTGTTGTTAGCCTGCTGGCAAGTGTTTTGAACCATACCAAAGAAACAGGATTCAAGTGAATATTCTCATGCATTGGGAAGAGGTTTGTTAATCCTCACTAGAAGCATTATGGTCACAGAGATGGGAACACACAAGAGAGGCCAAGGGCGACAGTGCATTTAAACACAGATCTTTGGGCAGTTTCTCAAATTTTCCCTCTTGTGACCTCACTTCCCAGGGCACTTCCAAGCTCATGACCCCACTTCTGATTGCCAGTTCTACTCCTGCAATCAACTTCCCATCAAGCCACCTCTTAAGTACCATGGCCTCTTGTTTGTAACTCAGTGTTCTAAGAGTCTGGTAAAGAGGTAACTCCCTTGTGATTTCCTCAGCACAGATGCTGCCAGCAAACCACACAGATCTCAGGCTGCCTGCTCTGTATTTCCTCACACCAGAATTGGAGGCGTTTACACCCAAGATTTTGTCTGGGAGAATAACTGTCTTGCCATTATGCACTCCTGTCCTCTAAACTATAGAAATAAGAAGTTTAGAGCCTCAAAACACAATGTATCACCCTGGCCAGCCTGGGCACCCAGCCTCTGATCTCTCAGGAAGATCCAGGTTTCCATTGACCACCCAGACCTCCATAGAGGAGTGCAGCCACAAAGAGGATGTGAAACCACACCTTGCCATGACTCTTTTGCAACCACTTCACCCACAATTTGCAGTGTTCCTTGTGTTACTAATAGAGGGATAGGGAAACTTAACCATCCTGGTAAACCTCCCTTCATTTTAATCCTTTCTCATAAAACAATGTCTCAGCTCCTGACTCTGTGTCCGTTCATCTCTGGCTTTCTCCCATTTTACCATTGAAGTTTGAGAGTTTTCAATCACATGAACATTCTCACAGGTGGTCTCTAAAGAAGAATATGCATCTAATCACAGAAAAACTACAGACCCAGGTCATGATTTAGGACTGAAACTGATGCCTAATTAGCCTCACACATGCTCTCCTTTTCTTGGTCTCTCCTCTTCTGAACTGCCTAGAATCCCACAATGTTTCATTTGTCAGACTGCAGATGTCACTGTAGATTGGTAGAATCCCACAAGGATCCACCTTCAGCTCTCCATGGAAGATCCACACAGGCCAGCTTAAGGTACACTCATGTAGGTCCACTAAAGCAAAAGAGGGGAAAATGTATCCTACAAATTGTTTTTATTTTAATAACAGCTATTTTCTGACAGTGTGTTCGTATATCTGCCACTCATTAATAATGCCATCTCTGACTGCAGCAACCATATAGGGAATCTTGGATTCAACTGAAAATTTCAGATGCCTGTTAGTAGTAATGCCACATGACTCCCTCTCCCTGACCCTGTTTTCCTGAACGCAGAGGAGATCCTCACACCTATGCACAAAAGCACAGAAGCGTGGATTGATTTTCTTTCCCCTCCCCTTAATGAACATGCCTGCCAGAATGCAAGCCAGGAAATACCAGCTTCCATAGGCACTGCCGCTGTGGGTGGTTTGAGGCCGGTGCACCCATCCCTCTGGGGGAACAGATGTTGCCACTGATTCACTTTGCAAGCATGTGAGTTAAAGTCTGCATCTGTGACAACTTACAGTAAAGAATTGTGAGCAGCTGCAGAGCAAAAAGCAGAGGGAAAAGCCAATCAAGATGTAAGGCAAGATACTGCATCAAACCCTGAAAACTGACAAATGGAATCCATTCGATTCAAGCTGCAGCAAACCCACCTGAGCAGAAGAAAGAAACAGAAGGAAGAGACAGGCAGCAATTCACTGAGTGCCCCGTGTACAACCCACAGGGACTGCTCCCTGATGCCTTACATACTTCCTTTGACATTAGAAAAAGCTGGAAGGAGTCTGTAAGATACTACAGGACTTCTAACAGACTTCTGATCAAAATGCTGCAATCCCTCCCTGACCAGTGAATCACTCAGAGGTCTGGCTGAAGCATCTGGCCATTTGCATCCACAGAAAGATCTAGGACATTCCTCATTGCAATTAAAACGTTGATTCAAATCTGCTGGTCAGATTCCACTTTTGCCATCTATTTCCTCTTTGATACAGTATCGGCACAGAATCAAAACTAGGGGAGGTGGATTCTAATGGGTGTGCTGTGCCTACCTCACACCACAGGCTGGTGCAGTTCAGCTCACATCAATGTAATTGAAGTTTATGTGCCACTTGTCTGCAAAACAAGTTGAATTGTCTATGTGAAAAGTATCGCCTACATAAAGAAAACTACTTCTGTGCCTACACAGGAAAGGGAATAGTGGAGGGGAGAAGGGAAAAAAAGTGTGCAAATATTTGATCAACTTTCTAAACAAATGTTTCCCAGCTGCTTTTTCCTCCATTATGTTTGCTTTTTCTGGATGTGTATGATATTGGGTTTTACTAGCTGAAATGCTTGTACAAGGCAGAAATGCACAAAGTCACATATTGAGGGAAAACAAATTTTAAATGAGCTTTATCCCCTAACTTGGCAATCGGCAGGCTTATGTTACTACACAGGTCAGTCACAAAAGAGAAACAATTCCACAAGTCTTAAGTAAATTAAGGCTGTGATGTGAGAACTTTCTCAAACTTACAGGTAGCATTGGTACACCAAAAGATAGTTATCTTTATAATCTTCAAACAGCTTATAATGATAATTAACATAATTTAGTCAAAGTCAGGGGTTTCACCAGTCAGAACAATTTTCTAGCTAGTTACCAAGACTATAATTATGCAAAGGGAAACAACATCTTCAAAATTACTCTCTTTATGAATGTTTTGTCTTCTATATCCATGTGGTTCAGGGACTTCTTAAATTTAAAAGGAGTGATTTGACTACATGAATAGTTTATATTTCTTCTTTGGGTAGGATTTTCCCTACTGCATATGCTACTTGTAGCAGCCTAGTAGCTACATGCTGAGCAGATATTTTTTAATGTTTTCTTGAGTTGCTGTAACATAGGACTGTCTACAGTGTACAGAGCACTTCCAGATATTTGCACTGTATTTTTCCAGTTTTCATAACTAATACTGCATTTATAAATTGCATTTAGCCATATTGAACTTCATTTGCTATGAGTAGTTAATCTATCTAGATTTCTTAAGCTTCACCAATTTTTTCCCAGTTTTTTGTCTTCCTATCTACTTATTTCATCTTGACTAGTCTAAATTATTTGGGGGCCATCTGCTGACTTACTGCCTCTGGGCTCACCGTCCTTTCCAAGTTACTACTATTACACAAAACATTGGCCATAATACAGAAACTTGTCAGACCCTGCTCTTAGGATTTTGTAATAATGAAAACTGATCACTGATAGAATTTGATTCCTTCCTGGTTTTTCAGCAATAACAACAGTGACTACTTAATTTTTTAAAAGCTGCTGTCAAAGGTCTTTCAAAGTCTAAATAAATTTTATTAACTTAATTTATCTGCCGCTCACTTCATTGACATAGTCAAAGAAGTTGAAGGATCTTCCCAGAACAATCTCCACTGCAAATACTCATTGTGATCTTCTAGATTAATTTTATTTCACTAATTCAAAGCCTTTTGCAATGCTTGAATGTAAGGTTCCTGGACTGAAACTTTCTGAATCATCTATAAACCACCGTAATATTTGTTTACAAAGTAAATAAAGACAAATAAATAAAAGACAAAATGAAGAAAACTTTGAAATAAAACCTTTTGAAAAAAATGTGAAAGGAAAATTTTGCTGAATTTCCATAGAAGAGTTTATTTTCATTCTGAATTTTAGAAAAATCATCCTGTCCATCTTGAAAGAAACCTTTTTTTATTATTTTTTTGTTGCTGTAGTTTAGCCAGGCTGGTCTAGTCTAGCTCTCCAGACTGATATAAAATTATGATCTCTAAGACAATTATCCCTCTAGAATACAATCCTTTATGTGGATATTGTCATGTATTTACAGGTTTTGTAGCAAGAAGCCATCAGTAAGGAAAATAAAACAGTGGAGTTTTTAAAGAAAAGACTGAAAAGTTGTTATGCCACTGTGTTATTTCTCATGTGACTGCACCTTGAATACCCTGTGCAGTTTTGTTTCTCTGATGCCAAAAAGGATATATTTGAACTGGGAAAGGTTCAGGAAAAGGTCACAAAGATGATCAAAGGTGTGGATCAGCTTCCCCACCAGGAATCACTAAACAGAATAGACTGGAAATGAAATGATGGAGTGGGGGTAGGACAGAGGTCCATGAATCACACGTGTGTCACAGGGGAGCAAACTGGCACAATGGGAACCCTGTACCCTCAGGGCAGGAACTGCGGCACAGCCTGAAGAGAGGAGGTAGCAGGTGGAAAACAAAGGAAAGGCAGAAACTCTTCACACAACATGTTATTAAACTCTGCAGCACTTTGCCTCAGGATGCTGTAGGTACCAGCAGTTTCAGAAAACAGCCAGACAAATTCACAGAGCAAAGGTTTGCAGGGGACTGCTGCATTTTACAGAGGCAGCTTCCAGCTCAGAGGAGGTGGAGCCCCAAATTGCTGACTGGCAGAAGAGGACACCAGGCAAGTACTGCTCACTAAGCCCTGTTCTTATTCTACCTGGCCATCCATGGCTCACCAACACCAGAGAGAGGGCCCTAGGTTAGATGGGTGTCTGGTCTGACCAGCACTGCCATTCCTACACTCTTATTTTCTGTCTCTAATGCTGAAAACCACTTCTAGTGGCAGATTTTTGTTGGCATCTACTAAACCATCTCATATTCAAGTTCCCTGCCAACCCTCTTGTGTGAACAACAGCTTGATTTTAGCACCCTGCTTGCAACATTTCAGTCCTTCCTCTTTGCCACAGAAGAGGACCTCTCTGGAGAGAAATCTCTGGAGTCATCTCAGGCGCATCCCAGCAACTGATAAGGAAACACAACTGTATTGATGCCAAGGAGAACTGTAAAAGTTGCATGACAAACAGACTTTGGCATTTACATTGCAAAGTACAGAAGGTGTAAAGAAAATGGATAAATTAATCCACAGAGCACTTGATGCCCCATGCTTTGGGCACTTAATCAGTATGACTTGTCAGGGAGGAATGACCAAGGATTAGGTTGGTCTGAACCCAGCCTGTAAATTTAAAGCCAAAGCAAAATATTTCAACTTTAAAAACAAAAACAAACAAAAAAGTAAACCCACCAAAAAAACCTCAAACAAAAATCCAAATAAACAACACAGAAATCTGAAACAAGCAAACAAACAAACAAACCAATAAAATAATCCTGTTTTACTGATACACATTATAAATGCCTATATGATATTTCAATAGCTACATTGAATTATCTTGCCCTCCAATGTAAAGAAAAGTCATTACAAAAATTTATTTCAGAGAAAGCTTGAGATATTATGGAGGAAACAGGTAAATATACTTGATTATCAAGATAAAGTATGGTATTTTCAATCTTGTCCAACTGTGATTAAAAATTCGGGGCTTGTGAACATTTTATTTTGTTTACTTGCAGGCAAACATTCCACCATTTGCTCAAAAAAGATACTTTTAAATTTATTTATACTCACTGAAAGCAAAAACACGAATGCTGCAACAACAGAACATCCAACAAAAATCTTTGTTGCTAAATTTGACAGGGTCAAGCTAAAAATCCTCTGGGCTTACTTAATAAATATTCAGCCTTAAAAGGGTCAGTAACACTTATCCTGGACTCATTCCAAATGTCAGCTTTTCAGAAGGCTCTCAAAACAGGCCTTTCATGCTAGTGAGACATCCTGCATTAAAAATTAGCTCTGCTTGGAAAAGTATGGGACAACGTGGCCTGCTTGACATGAAGAACTAAATTTTATGTGTTTCATTTCTGCAACTGTCACCAAAGCATTGTATAATTCAGTCAACGTGATGGCAGGCATTTTTTCAATTAACTAGGGTTTTCTTCTAACAAAAAAATGTGATTTTAGTAAACATAGAGTTTTGATGTTTGTGTTTTTTAAACAATCCCAACTGATTCCTTTTCTTATTACTTTTTAAGAGCTTTGACATTTCCTACTTCAAAAGCGCAGGAAAAGTCCTGATCTTCTCTTAGTTATCTTTATGTTTTTCTTTGCACTGAAAAGAAAAAGGTCATTAAAAAAAGATAAAAAATGCAATCAATATTTTTACCTCTCTGTACTCAGCTGTGTAAAACTGAGGAGACAACAAAGGTGTCAAACAAAAATTGTTTAAAGTGTAACTGACATGATGCACTGCAAGTGCATTTCAGCTGGAACTCACTGCACTCCAGGACTCATAGTGCTTGGCATCCCTCTTCTTTCTTCCCAAGGACTATGTCTCTTGGGATAACACCTAATTCTTGGCCAATCCTTCCTTCCACTACACTGATGTGGGCATGATCTCCTCTTGCTAAAAAGAGGCTGGGCTGAGGAGAGTTTATTTTTTGGGCAGATCGTCTTCCTGGTCCAGATAACCAGGTAACCAGAGAGAAGCTTCTGCTGGCCAGAAGAAGTAACTGTTCTCCCAGATGGAAATAAGCATCCAAAACCAGAAAATCCAGCTCAGTTCTCTGTTAAATTACAGACCCTATCTCCAGAAAAGCTGCACTGAACTTCCCAGCTCCCACCATGAGGGTAGGGTGGTCCTGGTTCTGGAGGCGCCAGCAGCTACAGAGGAGGAACACACAGCGCTGGGAGGTTACCCTGAGAGGACAGTCTGTATCCTACCAAGAGGCACAACTCTGCCCTTTCCATGTATGCTGGCCACTCCATAGCCCAAAATCCCGATTAGCAAAAGCAAATCCATCCTTTCGTGAGAGCACGGCTGCTGCTGGCCTCGCAGAACGCTACGTGTGCATGTGCTGCGTGCCCGAGTACGTGCTGTGTCAGAAATGGTTATGCGAGAAATTGATGAAATTATGCACAATGTTAGGAGCTTCCAGGAGAGAAATAGCAATGTTTACAAATGTATAAGATGAGATTTCATCAGAAACAAACTATGTGGATATGGGATCTTGCTTCATTCCGCATTAAAAGCACGTGTGCCCTGCTGTTGGATCCAATACACTTTAAAAAGACAGGCAACAGACCTCACTCAAAATTAATTTAGCTGCCTGGCCTACAGAGAACATGCATGAAAATTTATGGTGTGCCTCATCTTTTCCTGAATGTACATGATAAGGCTTACCTACTCCTTAAGGTTATTACGAGAACATTTTAATCTGATTGAATTTAATTCAGTGCTTTAGTGCCACTTACCTACAGCTCTAACAGTGAAATGGATACACCATTTTATTCCAAGTAGCAGAGTTGTTCACACAGAACCACATCCTCCAGACACAGGTATAGACAATTCCCATAAATATCAGATTATTCAGGAACATAACAATGCAAAATGGAGCCTAAACTTTGTCTGTGGTGCCTAGTCTGTATATTGGTGTTTGTTGGACACTGATACTTACTATTCATTGGTTCTATTTTTCACTTCTTATTCTTTAATAGCCTGATTTATTTTGCACAATGGTCCACAATTTCATAGAATAATTTGTCTTTTCTGAAAGGGATCACATGTTAAATTATTTTTCTATGTTTCTTTTTAGAATTGTACTGCTATCTTTTAAAATTTCAAATAAAAGTATGACTGGAATAAAAGACAGTTAAATTACATCTACATGGATACTAATAAGCAGCCTTTAAAGTCTTAGCCAGTTGCCTAACCAAAACACAAAGCATATGGGAAAGAAAGGGGACTAAAACTGAAAACCAGCAAGTCTGTGCTTTGATTGTTTAGTCTGTGTGGTTGAGGAAACACAAGAATAGGGATGGGAGGGCAAGCATTGGAAGCCTAGTGTAATTATTTGGACGCATAGCAATGCTAAAGGACCCCCACCTGCATGTATAGATCAATATGGTATGAATTTGGACCTCTGCTCTTCTAAAATCTTCTAAAATCTCTATATCTGCACATCTAAAAGGTCCAGGACCTGGTCCAACATAATTGCATCCACAGCCTTTTGTGGAAGACTGAACAGCCTTACTTCTAGAATCACAGGAGATCACTAAGAGCTTGGATGTGCTTATAAATGATGATCTTTCCAAGGCCCCGAGGTAGGGTGCAACAAGCCATGCAAAAGGCGTCGTGCAAAGTGGGAATGGCTGCAAGAGCCCCTCCACCTCACTGAGCCTATTTGCAAAAGGGAAATGCACACAGCATTGACACCCAGCCTGCTCCACACTGAAAGGCCCACACGACTGGATCACTCATGCTTCCCCGTTTGTGCATTTTACTGAGGAACAATTATAGCTGGAAAACTGTTTCATTTTTCACAACTGCAATTTGCTAGTTTTCTGCTTTCATTTCTACTCAGGCAGATAAAGGAAAAAAACTTTCCTTTTCAGAGCCCACATTTCTCTGCTATAACACAGATTGTGGTATGTTGATGAAAAGACAACAGTTTTCTTTGTCCTTGTCCTGCTCCCAGAGCAAGCATTCAAATCTGAGCTATCTTATCTGAGGGGAATACAGAAAGGACTGAGAAATCATGGTGCAACATGAAGTGATCTGATTTCCAGAGGAGAAGCAGGCCTCCACCCGCTGCGCTGCTCCATCACTGCTGAGCGGTAATCAGGCAGCCAACCTGTATCAACAGCAGTAAGAAAGCATGGCAATCACAATGTGTTTTTCCCTGGTAGATCATAAAAGAATTGTCCCAGATGGGTAAATATATCCTCTGCTCATCAGGAAACAGAACTGAACAGAATCTGGAATCATTTCAGTCTGAGAAGCAAGGATGTCTTGTAGACAAAACACTGCTAAGCATCTCAGAAAGCTGGGTACCAAGATCTGATTGTAAGATCTGAGATAAATAATGTAGATTATTTTTTAAATGCTCACTAATTTTAACTCCTCATATGGAGTCACATTTTTCTGTATGCTAAACAAATATTTCTTAAAGGTGCTTGGTTGTGTAAGAAGGGCTAAGATCCCCAGGTCCTCCATTTTATCCCCAGGCCTCCTCAGTAGTTTCACAGGCAGGATTTTCTGTTAAGTAAGGCAACATTTTCTTCTTGCATTTCACAGATGTGATGAAGCACTAATAATTGAATTGCTTAAATAATTGAAAAACATATTTCACCTTAAAGAAGGGAGCTGACTAAAGTAGCTCAGAAAATTAGAAGCCAGTGAAAACAACAGAATACCATAGAGAAAGCTACATAGAGAAACTTAACAACTGCAATTCAGAAGCCTTTTCTTAAGTTCGACAGATCCTTTAGGTTCAGTTTCTGAATGTATGTGATAAGATTACTTGAGTTGAAATAATTATAAAAACTTATGTGGGTTAATGTTCATTGAATGCAGATCCAGCCTGCAAAAAAATTCTTATAATGCCAGGGCCTTTCCAAACAGATGTTTCCTTTTCTACAAAACCAAGCTGTTTAATCTTGTGACACAATCTACAGTTCAGACATAAAAGGATTTGGCATAGATACATATATATGTGTGTGTGTTTGTGTGTTTTTATGTGTATATATATATATATATATGAGTAAACCTTAAGATACACCTTAAGTATTTTAACACTGACATTCACATGCAGCAGAGAACTAGTAACAGGAGAATACAGTGTAGTTTGTATGATATAAACTGTACTCCATTCTACCTAGTGTTTCCTCACCTGCAGCGATTTATTAAGTGTCCTTCACCAGCAGATAAATATTTCTTTACAAACAGGTTATAAAACTTCTCTTGCTAACAGATCTCTCTATGTGTTAAATGCCACCTTATCTCTGAGGTGTCACTCCCTCTATCGTTATAATAAAATATTTTTTGCCTCTGGATGTTTTGAACTGTCTTTGCTGTGTCCAAGTGTCTGAGGCTGTTTAGGCAAAGTGGCTCTATCAACTTCAGTAGCAAGCGATTGCACTATAAAATAAAGCTCTTCTGTTAAGCAAGAGGTCAGGTTAGACCACGAGTCCCTTGGTGTTACCATCATAGAGAAAAAAAGGAGCCTGAGTACCTACAACATAAAGTAAGAAAAGAGAGGTACCAAAGCAAAGGCCTCTACTCTTGAAGTTCATGTTGCACTGCTGCAATACAGGCAAATTGCCCTGACACTTACACTATGGAAATGTGCCCATTCCCACTCTCATTCATACCTTCTTGGAGGCAAGATACAAAGACCTCCAAAACATTAAAAGTTTGGACTTTGAAAATGAACACTTAAAGCCACTTCAGACCCAAAACAGATCTGAGCCAGCATCAAGGAGGCATAAAAGTGGGTTAAAGAAACCCAGTTGTTCACGTAACATAAAGAATTAGCATGTTGGCATTGTTTTCTAAAACTAACATTTGCATAGAGAATTTTTCATTCCATGTCAAATGTGATAAATTTTTAATGCAGCCCATCACAACTCACGCTCAAGCATGGACTGTTGCCACTTTTCCTGCTACAGAAGTAATGCTTTTAACTTTCATATACACAGATAAGAACCAATACAATAACAGAGAAAGTTGAGGACAGGGCCTCCTTTCTGTTGCAAACAAACACACCAAGAATATTTCTTTGCTGTTCTACCATATTAGACACAACCAAAAAATTATACAACAGCCTCAGGGAACATCTCCTCCTTTCCTTTTTGTGGGAATGAATCTCCTTCTCTGCTTGCAAATTATTTTAGAAGCATTTAATTTGTGGATATTTAAATTTTTCATGGGTACACCTTTCAAAGTGAGATTCTGATAAGTTTTGCAAGAACTAAGTATGCCCATGAGATTTATGATTAAGGCAAGGCCCACAGAAATTAAATGAGATAACCAGCATAATGCTAGTTCATGGCTGAGCTAGTACTGGAACTTGAGAGTCCTGCTTCTGAGTTCTCTGATGTTAGGTTGTGTGGATTTGAAAAGATAGACATCTTGGACTCCCAGAGGAAAGTGCTCCAGACAAAATCAATCACTGTCAGAAGTGGGTGAGATTCCACTGAAGTCATGCCAAGGGTGAGTTGAGCAATTCATCTTCAAAGAAGTTCATTGCATCTTATCTCCAGGAAGATACCAATGATACTAATGGCACATTTATGCAATGTAAGTTTCAACATGCAAATTATTAAGAGATTTCTTCTAGTTGTTTGCACTTGCTTTCAGACTGAACTATGAAGGGTTTGTCACTAGACCTACAATCTACCCCACCTCTTTTGAAATCAGAGGCAAAACTCCCACTGACTGCAGTAGAAAACTTCTGAACTGTATAAACTTGGACACAACCCAGAACAACCTGGTACTTGGTGATAGAGCTTTGCCACAAAATTGAAAAAACAACAAGTAAAAGGAAAAATATTATCATCAAAGAATCATGGAATCACAGAGCACGTAAGGTTGGAAGGGAGCGCAGTGGGTCATCTGTGTTGGCAAATTGTAGGCTAATTGCCATCTTCTGCCATGCATCCCTTTGTTCCCAGGATACGAGCTCTCCTGCTTATCAGACTAGGAACCATTCCCAATGCTTGTATCTAGGGTGTTTTGCCGGTGAATAAGGAATGCACAGCTCTTCCTAGCAAGCTTCTATACTGTTAACATGCCCAAAACCAAGCATAAGCACGTCAAATAAGGCTCGAGAAGCTCATAAGTAGCTACAGACTCATGTCAGACAGTAACAAAATGAGTAACAGTTTGGTAATGGCCAACCATGAAGGAAAGCATGTAAGCAATCAAATTCACTTCGTTCAAGTTCTTGGTTTCCCAATCTCAATGTTTAAGTGAGATAGAGCTTGAGAGTAGTGGAGCACGTTGCAGATGGCCCTTTACATCCAACCATCTGTACTCCTCTTCCCCTCCTCCCATATTCCTTGGAGGTGTTAGCCCAAAGGAATGTGGACCCTGTGGCATTGCCAGAAACCAGTAGACATGTTACCGTCTATATTCATAATATACAATAAACTCAGTAGCTAGAGCAAGACATTTTGTTTTACACATTGTAAATGAAATGTCAGCTCCCATTCACTGCTCGTGTCTCACTGTGCCCCTTATAGAAGAATGAAAATCCACAAGACGTACATGGAAATGAACTTCACCCCTTCTTCTTCTTTCCATACAGTTCCATTCATCACGGGCAGTTTGCTCCCATTTCACACACAAAAATGCTCCAAAGAAAATTCTACTCCCAGGACACGCATCAATGCAGACTCACCAACCGGCTGCTCACTTTGACCACATCAGCTTCCTCCAGATCTGGGAGAGACAGCAGCAGCTGTCTGCCCCTTGATTCACAATGGAGGCAACCTCTGTAAAAGTCTCCTGCAAGAGTATCTCAGGGAATTGACCACACTTGCATGATGAGCAGAGAACTCTGTGTGTAGATCCCTTCATGTCTATTACTACCAAATGTACTTTTTCTTCCTGTAATGTGACGGGAAACAGTTCAGTAATTAAAGAGCAGGCTGAATTATCTGCCAGGAGTAAGTCACACACACATGTGGTTATAATTGGAGTAGCTGTGATTATTCCAATGGGAAAAACAGTTCCACAGGTCACCTGCACATGGGGTGTTTATTTGTGCACATATGTCCACGACAGAGAAACAGCAGTGCAAGGGTTAGCACACCTTTGGCTACCTGCTCCATGGTCCACATCTTTGCTTTCTGTTTCCCTCCTGGAGCATCCCACATGCACAGCCCCATACCATAAAAGGCAACAGAGATGTGAGCATGTCCCTTTTGCCAGGTGTTTGAAAACCCTCCACAAGTCCATGATTCCTGCTGGTGCAAGGCCAGGAAACAGTGCAAAGGGAAGGGGCTGAAAGGAGGGCTAGGAAATGGGTGCTGGAGCTCCCAGGACAACAAACATTAGATGAGATAAAGGGCTTCTGTCCTGCAGTTATTCCTCCCATTGCAGGAAAAAAAAAGTACCTCTGTGCGCTATTTGCCACAAGGTAATTGCAACTTTGTCCAAACATAAAAGCCAGGAGAGGAAGGAGGAGGTATGACCAGGGCAGTGATTGTCCCTCTATACTCAGCACTGGTAAGGCCACACCTCAAGTGCTGCATCTGGTTGCAGGTCCCTCATAGAAGAAAGACATTGAGGTGCTGGTGCACATCCAGAGAAGATGGTGAAGGGTCTGGAGAACAAGTCCCACAAGAAGCTGCTGAGAGAGCTGGGATTCTTGAGCCAGAAGAAGACAAGGCTCAGAGAAGACCACATCTCTCTACAATTATCTGAAAGGAGGATGTAGTCAGGTAGGGATAAGCCTCTTCTCCCAGGCAACCAGTGACAGGATGAGAGGACATACACAGCCTCATCCTGCACCAAGGAAGCCTCAGGCTGGACATCAGGAAGACCTTTCTCATGGAGAAGGTTGTTAAGCATTGGAATGGGGGTGGAGTCATCATTCTTGGAAGTATTCAAGGAACAACCGGATGTGGCATTCGGTGCCATGGTCTAATTGACAAGGTAGTGATGGGTCAAAAGTTGGACTTGATGATCTCAGAGGTCTTTCCCAACCTAATTATTTCTGTTATTCTGTGATCCTCTGGACACAGAGACCATGCAACTGCATGGCACAGTTGCCTGTGACAGGCAAAGAGACAAAATGGGACAGAGCAGCCCTCTGGTACTCTGAGCAGTTACTCACTCACTGTTCTCTAGACCCCAAATAGCATAAGCCACAGAAAACACAGACCTGTCTTTCAAAACGTTAGCTGCTATCTTCCTACTTCTTGTACCAAGCACAGACACCGGAGAGGAAAGAAATCAGGCAGAATTCATCTGGCTGGTGCCTTTCCTTTTTTCTCTTCTCTTCTCTTCTCTTCTCTTCTCTTCTCTTCTCTTCTCTTCTCTTCTCTTCTCTTCTCTTCTCTTCTCTTCTCTTCTCTTCTCTTCTCTTCTCTTCTCTTCTCTTCTCTTCTCTTCTCTTCTCTTCTCTTCTCTTCTCTTCTCTTCTCTTCTCTTCTCTTCTCTTCTCTTCTCTTCTCTTCTCTTCTCTTCTCTTCTCTTCTCTTCTCTTCTCTTCTCTTCTCTTCTCTTCTCTTCTCTTCTCTTCTCTTCTCTTCTCTTCTCTTCTCTTCTCTTCTCTTCTCTTCTCTTCTCTTCTCTTCTCTTCTCTTCTCTTCTCTTCTCTTCTCTTCTCTTCTCTTCTCTTCTCTTCTCTTNTTACCTAAAACTGTAATTTGACCACTGCTCTGAGAAATTTTGAGTTTCTCTCCAAGAAGATGCTGGTAAGATTTTCTTAGCAGATAAAGTCTTTCTACAGAACCTGGCAGCTTTTAGGGACCCTATAGAACACCTTACAGCTGCAGACAGAATTGTCTGGGAAGGCTGCAGTTTAATTCAGGCAGTCAGCAAGTTGGCTGGCTGCATAAGGACTTGAAGCACATATGCATGGATAATGCACTATCCAGATGTTTCAAAGCCTTTATGCATATAGAAAATAGACATATTTTATACATATATACATACGGTATATGTAATACATCAGCCATACAAATATATGTATATAACACACATTTTACATTGGTAAATAGATGGAAATTATGGAAGGAATTCAAAACTTACTGCTGTTGATTTGGAATACCCTGAGACAATGTATATACAGGCTGTCCTCTATAGGTTATGGAGTCTCCCAGCTTGGGTATATTCAAAAGCCATCTGGACATGGTCTTGGGCAACTGGCTCTGGGTGTGCCTGTTTGAGCAGAGAAGCTGGACCAGATGAACAGCAGAGGTGCTTTCCAACCTCAACCATTCTGTGATATTTCTTATTGAAAGCCATATTAATGCCATTCTATCTGTGTGTGAGCTCCCACCCTAAGTAATAGTTCTTACTACAAAGAAGTACAAAAATTCCTTTCAGTTCATGACATTATTCATAGATTACTTTTTCCCACTGTTAGGGAAACTGAGGCCCTGAGAAATCAAGTGGCTTGCAATGGCTTTGCACATCAAACCAGAGGTTTGCTCCAGGCCTCTGTTCCACATCAGCTGCCAAGACTAGAAATCATAAGTCTCCATCACTTCTTCTTGCTTACTTCTTTTCCTCCTCCTTACTTGCAAACTACTTGGGAAAAAATGCTTCTACATTTCTTTGGAATTAGCTGTGCCCTTGGTGGCCATGCTGACACCTTCAGTATGTCATTGCTGAAAGTGTTGGTTAGCCCCCTTTGGGAAGGATAAAATGCACTTGTGCTTTTTATCCTTCCCAAATATGATTATATTATTGGTTTTGAGAGTTTAAAATTCAGTGAATGCTATGAACAAAAGTCAGCTTTATAATGAACAAAGAAAATCTGCCTGCAGCGTGGGTATGTTTGAGATATCTGCAGAACACCAGGACTGTCTGACCTGTGATGCAAGATCAAGATTGACAGTGATTGAAGTGCTGTAACATCACACTGAGAAATGACCAGCCTTGGCACAAGAATGAGACTGGATGCACGCTGACCAAAGGGCTGCTACAAAAACTCAGGGGCACTGTAAAACAGGGTCATAATTTCTCTTTGGCCGTTTGTGTATTGCAAGAGACCCATCACCAAATACAAACTGAACAAAACCATGAAAGAAAATTTCCCACCTGTTCCCTCAAGGCAACACTCAAGTTCCACCCAGTCCAGCTGGTCACTTGGCTCAGATGTGGTCAGAAGGACAGGAGAGCTTCCTCCTCCCCTCGCTAGCTTTATTTTTAACAAAACTGCCTCGAACAGGTTCCATTTCCTACTTTGTCCATCCCCTGCTGCAAAAGTTTGCCAAGTGAAATGAAGACCAGGGGCAGTGCTCTGTGAGGGAAGAAAATCTCATTCCCAAAGGATGTTATTAACCTGGAGAAGCATTGGCCCCAAGAGGGCTACAAGAATAAAAACTAAGCAAGTAGCTCCCGGGCGCACTAGATGTTAATTGAGACTTTTAAACACAAGCTTGTCAGATCACGTTACTCCATTTTTCAGTTTGGCAATGAAATCTGCTTCTCTAGTTTATAAAAAATTGCCAGAACTTCCATTTTCTCTAAGAAATTAATCAAAGTTCAATTTCAGTATGACAAAATATAAGCAGTAATGAACAACACTCTACACGCATTTACATTTTTCCATAAGTTTCCCTTTGTCTTCAGCAATCAAATTCATTACTTCTCTAACCTGTTGCACAGCTCTTCAGAGCAAGAAGATATAAGAAGGACATTTTTTGTTCAGATGGCAACAGATTTTCAAACCGCTGGTTTAGCTGTTTGAGGTGGTTTTCTTAAGTCACAACATCACAAAGCCACTGTGCAAACAACAGGAGGTTTAAACACCATTTATGAAGATATTTTTACCGCACCCATTTTCATGATGTTTGAGTGCCATGAATGGATGGCAGTGCTGAAGAGGGTTAGGATGGCTGCCCACATGCTGGGTGAAGAAATACCTTTGGTCCCTGTTTGCTGTGCTTCCAGATGAATGTCACCAACATACAAGCAGTGGCTGTTCCAGCTGCTGTTTCCAATAGCCTCACCCAAGGCCTGATCCATTCCTCGCTATGGTCAAGGGCAAGACCCCAGCCAAGCTCACTGGGAGCTGGACCTGGCCCTCAAGCTCTGGTTGCAGCAACAGCACCATGAAATTCGTGGTTGTAGTAAAGTATTTCTATACAAAGAAGTTCCTCTTTGCCTCTGAATAGTCAAATTAAAACCACATTTTAAATGCCAGAAGCGAGTGGAGAAACAAGAAGGAGAGAGCTTATTTTATGAAAAGCCATTGGTTATGTCTGAGCTCTTTATATCTTTCTCTCTGCAGGGCCTATTCTTACATCATTTTATACCTTTATTTCCACCTACTTCTTAAACCATTCTAGAAAAACTAAAAAAAAACCCTTATTCAGATAACCAACCTTATTTTTGTGAAACCATCAAGTCTGTTCTAGCAGATGTGCAGATTCTAGCTCTGTGGTTTTATGTACATGCACATCTCTGTGTATCTGAAAAAAAAGAGAGAGGAAAAGAGCCCTATCAACAATGGCCACAATAACTTCATTTTAGTATGCTTGGTCTATACTTTCTACGCTTGTTTCCAGGTAACAGGACTTCAGCATGTCCATTGTGTCTTAGATGACTAAACTAAATTCATTACCAAAACACACTTATCAGATGAGTTACCTACCTAAACAAGGAAGGGTAATAAAGGATAGACTTCTGTGGTAATCTGCTTCACCTCAGAGCCTTAGTTGCCAGGACAGCCTTACCAGAGGTAACATGTTTGTCAAAATTAAACCCAGATTCAGCATCCCTTAAAACAATCATAAAATTCCACTGGCTTCAGTAGCTGCACTGAAGATCAAAACTATGGTAAAGGAAAGTCAGTTGGTCTGCATAATTTGGGAGCCAAACATTCAGGAAATATTCCCAGAGGTTCTTTCAATTACCCAATTAACAAAGAAGAAACACCTTAGAAACACTTTATTCTAAATATTTAACACCAATAGAGGAAGTAATGGATAAACCCCATTTCTGCTATACCACATAAACTATGGCATTTTCTGTTCAGATTGAAAGTAGAAACAAAACCAATTACCATTTCTTTTACATCGTTAAACAGATTAACTTCTCCCTCAAGCAGCTGAAGCCAAAATAAGAAGCCACACAGTGAATATTTCTCTGTATCAAACAGGCTCCAGGCTCATCTTGTGGATTCTAACTCAATCTGGATGTGTAGAAATCTTCTCTCAACTTAATTTGATTAATTTGCCATGGGCAATTCACAGAAATCTGACAGACGCTTGATTCTTTGTGAATTAGTCACTCCACTCCTTCCCAATAAATCTTTACGTCCCTTCTTTTTAAAAACATAATATAGCCATTAGCAAATCCTAGCTGTGCTGCCCCATCCTATTCTTCACCATAGCATAGAATGTCCCACATACTCGCTGCCTCCATTCTTTCCCATCCTCTCCCTCTTTTAAGTGTCTTTCACCACCAGATTGGCATTGGCAGACAGCCAACCAGCCGGCACTTTACCTAGACAAGTGCTATGCTGATATGCCTAGATCTTTGAGTGTCACACAACAAGTCCAACAAGTTCGTTTTCCTCCTATTTTAATACATTTTGCAGAGGGCCTCAGCCACAAAGTACATTTCCCATCAGGTTTGGGGTTTGGGTTTTTTTTTTGTTTCAAAACAGCTCCTTTTTGTGCAAACTTCTGCTGACTTCCTTTTTGAAGTGTTTTGACCTCCGTGGTATTTTTGAGAATATGCATGAGAGATGCCTTTGTGAATGATATTACATTATACCTGTGAAAAATGAGATTTACCTTTTTGGTATAATTTTAATAGTTTAATAAAAAGACAAGAGATAAAGATAAAGCAAAGAGTTAAAACAGCCAGGTGCTTTGGCGCTCTGCCAAGAGCACACCTGCTTTTTAGGAAACACCCTTAATAAACCATTTCTAAAAGGTTTCTTCTAACTAGTTTACATTTTCCAGGAACTGTTTAGCATGGCCACTCTTTGGATCTGCCTTTTTAGAGCATGCATGCTTCTTAGCTTGTGGTTTTAATCCTCTTCTTATCACCTGTTAATTTGGGCCTTGGCCCCTTCTTTCCACAGACAGTAAGAGTTGATACTTGGCATGCCAGCAACAGGGACTCCATCATCTGTTCACTGGGTGTTATCCTAGCCAAGCAGACAGTTCAAGCATAGCTATGAGCTATTCCACTACTATGCCTAAGTTTAGTTAAAATAAAAAAAACTATAGCAAAACTACTTTAACTATATATATATATATATATACACACACATATATAACACTCATTCCAATATTTTGCAAAAAGCCAGTATTATAATATATATTTATAACATACCTAAATTAGGTATACACCCTGGGAACTCCAGTTCAGAAAGTCATGGTTGGATTGGTTAATGCCACTTTTAATGAGTACTGATGTGACATGCTGCCTAGATCAAAGTGTAGAGAACTGTTATTTGTCACTGCTTCCCATTACAGCACACTTTGAAGAGGGACACAGCAATGAAACAAGTAGGACTGGGTCTATTTAAAGAAAAATATACATCGCACTGATAAAACACATAGCCTAAAAATGACAAAAAAATTAAGAAAAAAAAAAGTTTGTGCTGTTTTTTGCAAGTTGTCCCATATCTGAACCCACTGGGTATTGATTTAGTTTTATTTCATTACCACATCTGAAGTTGCACTGATAGTAAATCACAAGCAGAGCCTAATTTACAAAGTTGTCCAAGTGGAGCGCTAAATGCACTCCCCTTTCCTCTTATGAAAAGCTTTTTGTGATGCTGCCATGGGGGGCTGCCACTTGCCAGAAACCATGATCTCCTGGGATAACTGCCTTTTGTAAGAAATAATTTTTTGCAGGCGATTCTCAGCCACATCTTTTTGCAAATTATTATGCTGCTCAATCTGGGGATGGTAAAACAGGTTGTGCCTATAAGAAGCCTCTCCTCTTGGATGTTGCTATTTTTATACAATTATATTCCAAACTCCTAACCCTTCATTACTGCTCACAGTGACAGCGGCCTGCCTTTAATATTCAGGAAAATAGCAGAAGTTATATTAGGAGACTTCCTACATGCCATATCACCCATGTGCTTGCCAAACACGAGACTCTTCAGGTTGGCTTCTTCCACCCGGCAGGATGCCTCAGTAATAACCTGGTCAACCAACAACAGGGCAATCTACTTTCCCACACACATCACTATTCCCTTCTGCCTTTAACACCCATTTGCACACCCATTGTTATGTTTCTGAAAACCCCAACAGGGACTTCTCTTAGGAGAGGCAACTGACACATGTAGATCAGAAGCATGTCACAGGTCCTCAAGATTCAGAAATGCAGATGCTTGTACGCTGTTTTCCTTGCTCACTGTATCTGATTCACTTACCAAACCTACAGATAAAGAAAAACTATCTCTGCTACTGCAGGGTTGTTACAAAGGCAAAATCAGAATTTTGACCTGGATACACACCACTTTTTCCAAATGCACTGCATCTACAGAGTGAATCACCTCCCTTCACACGCTCGCCTGACAAACACCTCTGTGGCAACTTCAGGAGAAGACAATGAGCAACCAGTGTGGGGTAAAGGCATTTCTACAGCCTTACCCAGTGTTGCTTCATCATGTTCATAGACACCTGTTTCTTGCAGGACGTTGCTTTTCCCTGTCCATGTCTATCCAGGTCACTGAGAGGATATCTGATCACTACAGGCTTGTACAGACCGCCACCAAGTGCTCTGGAAACCATCCTTTCCGGCTGGAAAGACATTTGCATGAAGGTGCAAGCATAACCCTGGGAATCCAAGGCGCTGGAGCACTGACTCTGACTCACCACTTACTTGCTTCTATCTCAGTTTCCTTCTCAAGGGACTTGGAAGGAATCAACATTGTTTATTTCTTTTTTAAGCACGCAGCATGTAAACATTTTATCTCCGTTAAACACAGTTTTGTTGATTTTCTCAACATTTCCTCCAATTTGTTACACATTCTTTGCCACGAGGCCCTACAGCTGAGCGCGCAAGACCAAACACAAACGGGAAAATATGATGTACCTATCAAGAGGACAAATTAAAAGTCCTGCGATAAAACTCAGGCACGAGTCACTCACAGGTACATGAAGTCCATGCGTGTTTGCATGACCAAGGCTTAAGACTAGAGAAAAAAGCAAAACCAATCAACAACAGACATGGGGGAATGCATGCAGGAGAACGCAGCACCAAAGGCATCCTCGACATGCATGTTTAGCTTATAAAATGCCGGATTTAAACGGAAAGCTGTAACCACACAGAGGTTTCTTTTCGAAGAGAGGACGCACATCAACTTTCTTTCTCTTCAGCTTACGATCGCGACGGCAAAGTCCCGCTTCGCACCCCCGGGGAAGAGAGATTCCATCCCCGGGAGCTGAAGCCCAGCCGGCACCTCCCTGCCCGCAGCCGCGGGAGGACGGACCAGCCACGCACGGTCTCCCACGCGATGCCCAGCCCGCCACGTGCACATCCCAGCCGCCACCGGCCCCGAGATGCCCGGTGCCCACACAGCGCGGTGTCCGCTCTGTCCCGCCCCCGCGGGACCGCCCGGCAGGTCCCGAGCGCCCCTTCCCCCGCCGCGGCAGCTCGGC
>VWYI01015652.1:83866-149350 GCA_013399455.1 Anthoscopus minutus
GCGGCGCTGAGGCGCGGGCGGCGCGGCGGGAGTGGCGGCGGCCGGAGCGCAGGAGCGGGCGAGGAGCGCTGCGAGCCGAAGAGATGTCCGCCCCGTACGGCAGCCTCATGCGGTACCTGTTCCCAGCCCTGCTGCTGCACGGTGAGTGCGGGGCCGGCGCGGCTGCCGGCGGGTCGGGGCCCGCCGGGTGCCCCGAAAAGCGGCTGGGGTGCGAGAGGGCCCCAGAGCCTCTCCGGCGGGGGCAGAGGGGCGCGGGTGCGTGCGCTCCCCCGTGATGGCCGTGGGCACTGGGTCCCGCCTGCCCGGGACAGAGGTCTGGCAGAGGATGGGAAGCGGGCAGTCCCCCCTGGATCTGCCTGACCCCCGTGTTAGCGGCACCCCTGCGGAGTACGCGTGGGAGCGGCAGCCGCCGGCGTGGGTAAAACCACGCCGAAAGCACCCCGCTCCCAGATGTGTGTCGGAGGCTTGTGTTGCAGCCTGGGACTGCTTGGATGGAGCAATTGGTCCGGGCACCTCACACGAAGTTTCTTTACTCACCTCCGGGCAAGAGCTGGCGCTGCCGAACTCCGGCGCGTTTGGCCGAGACACCTTGCGGGGCCCGTGTTTCTCGTCGTATCGGGGAAAGTTTTTTGCTGTGGAGCTGTTGTCTGGGAAGCCTTCAGTAGCAAAGTGTGCCAGCACCGGATCTTGTGCCCAACTAAAATTATTTTGCTACAGAGAACAAAAATTCTGCATGTTTTTACACACAGTCCTGCTTTGACAGCCTCTCAGTTTAACCCTAGACTAACATCTCTCTGAAACTGCACAGCACGCAAAATTTTAGTGAGAAAAGTCAGCATATTTGAACCTGAAAGTTCAGCTTGTAAACTCATTTTTAGGCCCTTAAACAGATAACCCATGTTTCCAGTTCTTCAAGGGAAACTTTTGAGAAGGAGGCGGTTTAATGAGCTGCTTAGGTATATCTAACATTTGGCAGCCAGATTTGAAAAATCTGGGTATGATACCCTTATGAAAGTGTGACTCAGTTACAGCGTCATTTTGAAGAGTGTTCCTAATTCTCAAGTCCTTTGTAGCATCCAGCATCCCTCAGTTAAATTTCTTAGGACCCCAAGCTTAGTTGCAAAAGGAGAAATTTTTTTAACTGTTAAAATGCAAGTGACCTACATGGATTCAGTGGGAGATCTGTGAACTGGGGTTAAGGATTTCAAAGCTATTCCTGGGATTGATTTTGTGAAGCAGGGGTTGTCTCTCTCTGTGTTTGTACAAGTGCTAAGCACACACTATGGTATTTAATAAATAATAAGGAGCATGGGCTTCTGATAGTATATTTTGTTTAGAGAAAGAAAGAGTAGGAGGCTCTGATCCCCAGGAGGGGGTTTTATACTCTTCTCAGAGCTCAACTATGAGATCCAGAGAGCATAGAAACATGTTTAGCTGAGCCAGACCTGACAGGACGCCAGAGGTGTTCTTTAAACTCTGTGATCTGAGATGTAAAAGTTGAAATGGGAGACTTGAAGTTAGAGGGTAAAGAGAGGAGGTGTAATTGCAGGGTTGGACTCCCTGGTTCATCTGCTTGGAATTACAGAGCAGAGCTGAATGCTGGCTGGAGCAGGAAACAAATCAGGGCTAGTGATCAGATCAAAACAGCAGCTGCCAAAAGAGGATGATGAAGGAAAGTCATCCGTTTCTTCCATCTGCAGTTATATTTCACGAAATAGCATAAACCTAAGTTTTTGTAGAAAGATACAACTCACTGCCTTGTATATGAAGATGAACACCTTAGTAATGTAGCAGTTCATAGCTTGGATCAGAGTTTCAAGAGTTTGGAAACTACTGCCCTCTTACAAACTTGAAAATTGTATCAGTGGCACATAATGTACTGAAACATCAACCAAGGAAATGTGTTTACCCTGTTGGCGTTAATTTGGTCTAGAGCTTTACCATCCATGCCATAAAGTTCGTATAAGCATCTTTCGATCAGTGGCTATCCTGAATTGCTAATGTATAAGAATAACCAGCAATCCCAGGGGATTGTGGTGTTAAGCCTCTTTGTAGCATGCAGTGTTTTCTTTCTGAATTTCTATTGCATATAGCAATTTAAGGGTTAAAAGTGAGTGAATGTGGGTGGGTGGTTGAGGATTTTTGGGGCTTAAAGCTTTGTGACACAAGTTAAAATGTCCTGTAAGGCTAAAGCTTCTGCTTTCATTACACTAAGAAATGCCTACTTTAATGTCACTGAGTTAAAATTTGGAAAAGCTAGTCTTCATTAATCAAAATAAAACCTGTACATGTACAGTGTCATAAGAAAAAAAGTTTGCAGCTGGAAGTTGTCCATTATCACTGTTTTCTTTGCTTAGACAAAAAACCACAGAAGTTTCAGATGTCAAACGCTAAGGTCATTCAACTCCAAAAAACCTGAATAATAAAAGCTACGTTCAAGTGGATTTAAAGCAAATTTGGCTAATTTCTTTTGTAAACATAACCTTTTTTTTTAATACAGATGCTGAAAAAAGCTTTAGTGTATTTCTGATTATGCTACTGTTAGAGTAATGAGTTAGAAACTCGAAAACAATTAGTTGATAACATCATAGAAGTGGTACTAATAAAGATGATGAAAACAAGACTAGTAGGCTTTTCAGAGCAAAACTGTTTATGCTTTGAAAAGTTCTCTGGCAGTGTTGCTTAAATTAGTTACATAGTAGTGTTTTATTTCAAAACTTTTTCAGGAAAATAATAAGTAAATGCATTAGGAGATATAAATACCCATAGCTATAAAAAGAACCTATATTGTGCTCTGTGCTAGACACATATGTGATCTGTTTCCTCAGTTAAATATTACATTTCAAAATCTGGAAGACAGTAAAAAGATGGGAAAACAAACTGCTTAGTATAAGACTTGGAGAATGTACAGGGAGAATTGGAAGATGGACTGAATTTTATTCACAAGTTTGTCAGCATAAATTCCATTTCACTCATTTTTGTAACGCGACTGTGGGCTAAAACAGTAGTAAGATGTTGATGTCATCAACAGAAAGGGCAATTTTTTTTGTGCTCTGTAGAGTGTCTGTAGATAGTAGGCTGGCCCACAATGGAGCCCAAAAGTAGACTCAACCACACTGGAGGCAAATACCTTCAGCTATTCAAGGCAAGTGTAGTATTTTATTAGTGAGGTGATTAGTGAGGGCTGATGGAGGGTAGTGAGTTTGTTTAGCGCTGTCTTCACCTGGACACAAGTCCCAGGGGACCTGGAGGCAGTTCTGCATGAATAAGCCTGAGTGCCAAGGTACAGGATGGAACAGATGTTTCTTGCAAGGAGGGCAAGACCAAAATACCATTGATATTGAGCTGCACTGACATCCCAGCGCTACACCCATTCCTGTCAGGGGCAGAGTTCCCACTGCCCTGAAGGAAGATGGGCTTTAACCCTTCAGGGTTTCATAAAGAAACCCTCACTCTGGGCAATGCCATTTCACCTTGCACAGGTAGCAGCAGCCATCCCAAATAAGAACTTCAACTAAGCAGAGGTTATGGGCTGTGTGACTGCTTGGCACTTGCTTCTCTGACCTCTTCCAAGAGAGGGCATTGAGTAAGGACCAAGTTGTAGGGTTACAGGGGACCTCCATGCTGGGCCGGTCAGCTTTCAGGGGGTTACTTTTTAGCTGTCCCATGTAAACATACTTTGGATCTCTCCTCGGGATTTTCCGTGCTCTGAAGCATTCATTTTGCCTCTCTTCGAAAGCTGCACTTGGAAACTCTATGTGCACAAGAGAGGCAACAGATACATGTGAAAGGAAGTCATTGTCCTGTCTGCTTCCCTGGCCATAAAACCCAGCTTTCCTTTCCCAACCCTTTTGTTTGTAGTAGCTAATTTAGGCCCCAGTCTTGCAAGGACCCTTTGAAGTTTCAAGTGCAGGGAAAACACTGGTAAACACAGCTCGTGGCTTGGTAACAGGACATTATATTCTCCATGGCAATTATGTAAGCTTGCACTGGAACTAAAAGCCTGTCATAGGCATTATCTGACACTATCCCACATCAAGAAAGAGCATTATCCAAATGTCTATTTATTTAATTGTTCAGGGCAACTGCCCAGATAAAGAGAGCTATAAAGTTAATCCAGCCAATTATTCTTTATCTGTTGTAAGGTTTTTCCAGTTTCAAACAAGTCCTGACTTGAAAAGAAATTGCTGCAGGAGTAAAGCGTGAATGTTAATTTGTTTCTGTCAGAGATTAAGCCATTGCTTGTTTTGAATTTACGCTATCACTTGAAGTTGCTTTACTTCATAATAAAATTTTGTTCTTCTGTATTTACATCACTAGAAATGTATTAAAAAAAAAATTAAGTGATTCCTGCTGAGCAATCCCTGTCTAAATCCAGGTTTGAATCCTACTTTGAGGTAACATCTCTTTCCCCATCAAGCAAAGGATGAACCTGCTGAATACTTGGTAGCTTTGAGACTGGTTTGAAGTGCTACACTTGGACATGTTCGAAGCCGTGGTTTAGATTCTGGTAGAGACATTCATTAAACTGATAAAATCTAAATAGTTTAGGATTATTTGCCTTATACTTTAGCAGTCTGGCATAGCTGTGAACAGAATTTGGCCTGGATGTTAGGCACAAATTAAATTAAAAGTATCTGTGTTCAAGCACAACTCTACTTATTATCCGTGTTGCAGTTTTACAATATTTGCATGCTATTTTTCAGAAAACCAAAACATTCATTCTAGCAGCCTGCAGTTTTTTGCAGAAATGCTGGCGGAGAGCTTTGTCATAACCGTTTTTGAAACACATTTGGGTAATAGGCTGCCAACAGATTGCCCTTTTAAGATTTGTATTTTACTGGCAGCTATGTGCAGAAATCTTTGAAGAACTTGAAAGTAACCTATCTTTCCTTAACAATTATTTTTATCTTGAATGGTTGTTCCCACATCAGATACAGGTTTATAGGTGAACAAGAGAGCCTGGAGCCCTCTGTCTGGTGTGGTGCGTGCTCCTATCCACATCTTACTGGCATGGCAGCTGTACAGGCCTCCAGTTTCCCACTCAGATGGATGCTGGATCCTGCCCATGTAAAGTGTGATCTGGGATCACACAGGCCCTCACACACAGAGATCTGTGTGATCTCTGAGGGTCTGGGCAGGGATCCACAGTGAGCTGTAGCACATCTTATGCTGTATTCAATTAGTTTCATGCTAAAGCTGTGTTACTGCTAGGGCTTGATTTTGGAAGGGAAGCTGGATATCAGCTCATCATCAGCTTTTGTTTTGCTACTTGGTATTTCAGGTGGATTCTGGAACTTTCCTCTTCCTTTTGGACTTGGCTCCTTTGAGAAAACAAATGCTGTGGGGTGGGGGATATAACGATCTCTGGTTGTGGTGTAGCTAAAGTGAGAGCCAACCAGAGGCTTCACAAAATCATTGTTATTGTTCTCCTGCAAAGATTCTAACACACTTTTGAGTAGTAACATAGTGGATGGATTTTGGTTTTTTATTTTTTAACAAGTGGGTAATATTCCTTCATAATACACAAAAATTCGAACAGTCAGTCAAAGAGAGTCTGAGAAATATTCTCAGCTGAGTCTGAGGTAGTCAGTCATGGAAATACTGAAACCTACCATCTGTCAGTGCTGTAGAGAATAGCAGACTTGGACCTCTCTGAATGAAAGTAGTGGCTCCAACTATGTTGCAACTGCATCCACTCTCCAAAGTGGGCTTCTAAAGAGTCGTGAAATTCTTTTCCCAGTTTTGTGAATGCATGTTTTAACCTTGAGCCTTTCCAGCAATGTCTCATTTAACATGGCCAAATGGATCTTTTAAAATAAGTGACATCATCCCTGCCGTTCCGCAGTTTTGCAGAACACCTCGTGTGCACTGCCAAGGGTGGAGCAGGGGGGCACTGCACTGCCTCTGAGCACCTGCTCTGAGGAAAAACATAGAAGATGGTGTTTGATTTACTCCTCTCTGTGGGAAGCATAGCACTAGTCTCTGTGTTTGACCTGCACAAGGGGAAGTTACATCTCCTTTGTGTGGCAGTCCTATCTATGGGTATATGTCAGTAACTACAAAAGTGTTGAAATTACTTCATTGCAAAGAAGTTTGCACTAAATTAAGTATTTCCTTGCTCCATCAAGGCAAGCATAAGTAAAGGTCCCATTGTTGTCTCTTAGTTTTATACCCTGTTTCTTATTCGGGTCCTGTGATGTTGTTTAGCATTACTGAGAGCAGCCCCAAGGAGAAAGACTTGGAGGTGTTGGTTGATGAGAAGCTCAACATATCCCAGCACTCTGTGCTCAGAGCTGAGAAAGCCAAACATCCCAGGCTGCATCCAAAGCAGAGTGGGCAGCAGGGCAATGCAGGAGATTCTGTCCCTCTGCTCTGGTGAGACCCCACTTCAAGTCTTGTGTCCAGTTCTGGGGTCCCCAGTGTAAGAAGCACGTGGACATGCTGGAGCAAGTCCAAAGCAGACCATGAAGATGCTCAGAGGGCTGGAGCAGCTCTCCTATGGCAAGCTGATAGAGCTAGGATTGCTCAGCCTGCAGAAGAGAAGGCTCTGGGGAGACCCTAAAGTACATTCCAGTACCTAAAGAGACCCTGTAAGAAAGCTGGAGAGGGACTTTTTACAAAGGCATGTAGTGTTAGGACAAGGGGAATAGCTTTAAGCTGAGAGCAGGTTTAGATAAGATCTCAATCTAATCCTTTCAATCTTTAGGAAGAAAGTCTTTACTGTCAGGGTGCTGAGGCAGTGGAACAAGTTGCCTAGGAAAGTTGTGGATGCCTCATCCCTGGAAGTGTTCAAGGCCAGGCTGGATGGGTCCTTGACCAGTCTGGTCATGTGGAAGGTGTCCCTGCCCATGGTCAGGGTGAAGCAGAACTGGATAATTTTTAAGGTCTCTTCCAACCCAAACCATTCAATGTGTGTGTTTTCTATATCTCTCCCTGTGTCTCTGCAGCCTTCATTATGTTCTTATGCCTCTCTTGATTACCTGAATTTGTTTTTGCCTTCATTTATCACAGTTGCATGGATAGAGTCCCAAACAAATACCCTGTTTCCTCTAGAGCTGTGGATGCAAATCTCCCTTCCATTCCCTTGTTGGAGTTTACCATTTGCAAGTTGCAGACAGAACTACATTCGTGTGACATGGAGAGCTGAGACACAATTGCTTTTGAGCTGTATCAAAGAAAAGACATTGTATAAAACCGCATGAAGTTTGACTCCTTTACAAAAACTGCTTTGCATTATTTCCTTCAGGGAAGAATTGGGAATGTCTGATGTGGTTATTGCATTTTCTTCTTTGATATGTGCACATACAAGATGGTGTCCTCCCACAGAAGGATTTTTGCTTGAAGAAATTAAGTCCCCAAGTATGTGTAAATGAATAAATAATTTCTAAATGCATCTGTATTTGTGAGTCATATGACATGAACTAGGCAAAATACAACTGCATAAAATTAGCAAGTCGTACAGTAAGTATGCCTTGGAAATAGTCAGTTGAACAATTTCAAAACCTCGTTGTGATGGCTGATTTCAAATGTGTAACAGCTTCAAAAGGAAATGCGAATTTTCAAAGCCTTTTTTCCGTGTGAGATAATTTGCCTGCAGAAGACACCCTGTTGAAAGTTAGCACTGGTGGCTACAACCTCTGCCATGTACCTTGCATGGGCATGAAGCACAGACCCGGCCTAGTCAATCCTGCCTTTCCAAGGATGTAGTCAGCTCAAGCAGAGCATCACCCTGTCATGGCTACACCATTTCTGGCTGCAGAATGGGAGTTGTCTGGTGCTAGCATAAGTGACTGTGCTCAGCAATGTAGAAATACCTGAGAACTTTCTGACTTCCAGAAAGGGAGAAATACTGAGCCCCTGAAAATCAGGTTTCTGTAAGGGCATCTCAGGCAGTGTGCTCAAATATCAAAGTATCCCTAGTATTTATTACCCTATAGAAAGCAAGGCCATAAATTCTCATTCACATTGAAGAATTGTTTGTGACCTGCAACATAACAAAGCTATCAGATTTTTCAGAAAATATTTGGTGGGGTTTTAGTAATAATTCTCATTAAATCCTGGTATCATTTCAAATGATGTTGTTCAATGTTTAGGTTAATGTAATTATTGTATTCCTTCTGATAATTTTTTACCCTGTCTCCTGGACAAGTCTTTGCTTGTTTAGCTGAAGAACTGCTGTTTTCAAATGGTTGACATATATTTATAATTTTGGCAATGCCATATTCCCAGGTGTTACTCAAGTTTCTTCCAGAAGATCTAAGACCTAGCCAACATAATGAATCACTTTCTTTCCTCTTTTTTGCCTTTTTTTTTCTTTTTTTTTTTTCTTGATAGGAAGTGGGAAAGGCTAAAAAAGTATCTACCTAACACGAGTCATGTGCCCAAATGTCAGATGGGGCCTGGGGCATAAAGCATAGGATTTTGTCTTGGGTGGCTCTCACTGGTGATCCCCAACAGCCCTGTTTTTTATCCAGGTCAGCTGAGAAGGCAGCAGAAAATATGGGGATGAATCCCAGGCCCTTGGAAGCATGTTACAGTGAGACATCCATTTCCTGAGATGGCTGCACCAACTTCCCAGGCATTCCAACAGCCCCTTCACCCCACCCCTTATCCATTTTGTAGCCCTCTGGTGCTCAAATTCCTTCTGGCAATGTAATACACTTCCAACATGTTATGTAAGGTTCATGTTTGTCACCTTTTAACCCCTAGATGCGGGGTTTTCTTTTGATCTGTGTTTTCCAACATATCTAAGAGCAAGCTGTGTCTAAAAGAGTAAAGGCTGATTCCTTTTGAAGCTATGTGTTCATTTTGTTCAATTAATATTGTGTAGAGAGCATACTGGTGGATTTTGCATGTATACATTACTAGAAACCAAAATTACTGTGTGCTGGAGACAAAGTTAGCTTTTGAAATTCCTTTTCCCCTTTAAAATAAAAATAGAAGGATCTGCCTTTAATTGACCACCTCAGTCATCACAGAGGCTTCCTGTGTGCAGAGGCTTTGCTTTTAATATCTGTTTTCCCTTGACTTTAAAGAGTAGTCTTTATTGGCAAGTTTATTATAGAAACATTCAAATTAGAGGTGGGCTGAAACCACAAAGTTTGTGTCCGGATCTGGACACAACTTTCTGAAAGTTTGAAAGTTTAGGTTTTTGATTGTCCTGACCAGAGATTACAGAGGTGTCTATAAAGTTCAGCTTCAGAGCCACATCTCCTGGGTGTGGAAACACAACACTTCAGTTCGAGCTCTTTTCCCCAGTTTATTTCATAAATTTATGTGGTGGATTATTAGTGGTAAGACAGAAAGGAAGTGTTCCATAACTTATTTGTTCTTTCAGATGAGAAAATAAACAGTATTTTTCCAAAAACCAACAATATGAACAAGTGTCATTCAACACAAGATGGTCACAATATCCTTTATCACATTGAAGCCCTACTCAGCAGGGTCTCATGATATAATTTACACTTTCTGTTGCAGGGCTGGGAGAAGGTTCTGCTCTTCTTCACCCAGACAGCAGGTCCCACCCTCGGTCCTTGGAGAAGAGTGCCTGGAGGGCTTTCAAGGAATCACAGTGCCACCATATGCTGAAACACCTTCACAATGGAGCCCGGATCACTGTACAGATGCCTCCCAATATTGAGGGCCACTGGGTCTCTACTGGGTAAGGAAAGATAAAACAAGATGCATGGTGTGGGGAAGAGAAGATGGTAAAAAAGCAAGAGGGAAGGATGAATATTCCCACTTTCAACAGCAGAAATGTTTTCTTTAATATGGTGATGCTCTAAATTCCAGATGCTCTCTATATGTTTATGCATAAAAGGAGAAGGAGCAACACTGTGTACATTAAAACATCGTGCCATAAAGCTGTCTTGATGAATCAATTTATTGTGTGAATTTTAAACAGCATGCTGTGAATATCTTTAAATCTCTCTGAATAGGAAGGAGCCTACCAAGCTGCCAAAATGGATGCTCGTTCAAACATAACATTGTACTATACTTGTCTCCATGCATTAGATCTATTGAATGGGTCTTTGTTTTCAGAGCATGTGTCTAGCATAGGTTTCTTCAGCAAAAGAAATTAAGAAGCTGTATTTCACTAGTCCTGTTACTCTTTGTATCTGATGACTTGTATTTCAGAGAGCGGTTTTGCTGTCTGTGTCTCAGCAGGCGATATTCACATGCTCATTGGAAGGACTTGTAGTAGGAAAGACTGGGTTTTTTTAACAGAAAGGAGCGTATTTCAGGATGAGAGGAAATGGTCTCAAGTTACACTGCGGGAGGTTTAGATTAGATATTGAAAGAAAAATTTCGTCACTGTAAGAGTGGTCAGGTGTTGGAATAGGCTGCCCAGGGAAGTGGTGGAGTTAACATCTCTGGAAGTGTTCAAAAGATACGTGGAAGTGGCATTTGGGATGTGGTTTAATGGTGAACATTGTGGTGCTGGATTAATGGCAGAACTCAATGGTCTTAGAGGTCTTTTCCAACCTTAACAATTCTACAGTTCTGTTTATATTAAGCAGGGTAGAGGTGACAAGGGGAACAAGTTTGAAGGCACAGAAGGGCTTCCTAGAGGAAGTGGAATTTAAGTGCCATTTACATTTTCAGGAAAAAAGTGGGGGTGTTGAGAAGAAAGAGAAAGAATCCACAAAACCTGAATATTGCAAGGTCCAAATTCAAGCCAAGTAGAAGTTTTGCATTAACAGTCAGAAGTTTGCATTAGCTACCACCCCTGTTGAATGTTTGAGTGGAAAAGCTCAGGACATGATCCTGCATATCCCCAGCAGACCAGAGATCATGGAGTTAGACAGAGAAGTGTCTAGAGCAACTTATAAGCCAGTTCTTTGTGCTGCCAGATGGGTGTATGGCATTTCACTTTCTGATGTTATCAGTCATTCTGCTAAATCTACCGTGCGAAAGAAAGCAATAGATGTTTAATAAGCTGCTACTATTTTCAACGAAGAATTGAGTCACATGGTGGTCCCTGGACAAAAGGCAAAAGCAAAACACGATTCAAAGTATTTAAGCCTACGAGATAAAGCCTTTAGATATGATCACCATGAAGCAGTGTATTAATAGCAGCAGAGGGAGTTGTTGGTTAATCAGCAGGTCACAGATGCCTGGTTCCTATTTACTCCTACTCCTGCTGAAGGGGTATTAGCACCCAGGTGTCTCTGTGGACCCTTGTGGGTCTTGCTGCCTGTAGTATGCATGATGTGCCACCTTGCTGAAATTTTGTTTCCATGCTTTCTTTCCTCCTACAGCTGCGAAGTTAGAGCAGGCCCAGAGTTCATCACAAGATCTTACAGGTTCTACCAGAACAACACATTCAAGGCCTATCAGTTCTATTACGGTGGCAATCGCTGCACAAACCCCATCTACACCTTGGTCATCCGTGGCAAAATACGTCTCCGACAGGCGTCCTGGATCATCCGGGGTGGCACTGAGGCCGACTACCAGCTCCGCAACATACAGATCATATGCCACAACGAAGCAGTAGCCAAAAAATTAAGTGAGTTGGTGAACCAGACGTGTCCTGGATTTATCCCAGCAGATAGTCCCTGGGAGCAGGATGTGAGCTATGATTTGCTGAGAGAAGAGAATGGTTGTGAATGCACCAAAGCTCTGAATTTTGTCATGCACGAACTCCAGCTGATCCGTGTGGAGAAGCAATACCTGCACCACAATTTAGACCACCTTGTGGAGGAACTATTCCTCGGAGACATTCACACTGATGCTACTCAGAGGAGGTACTATCGGCCCTCTAGCTACCAGCCTCCTCTTCAAAATGCCAAGGTACATGTGTGGGGGTTTGCATATATCCTCTTTATAAGATTTTGCTGACAAAGCCCCAGATCACTCAGTTCTTCTAAGTGCACTGGTGTAACCTAAGATGTAGATGTGCTTCTAATACAGGGTGTTGGTTATGGGCTTATTTAACAGAAGATAAAAGAACTCACTTTGTGAGAACAGCAACTTTGCTGTGGTTTATGTGACTGCAGATATGGAAACACAGTTATCTTGTGAAGTAAACTCAATAAAGGCCACTCTGAAGATGGAATCAGAGGCTTGTGGGGAGAAGTGGGAGTGGTTGGCTGGGACCATGGCTGTAGGCTCGCAGCTGAGAGGAAGGTTTCATATAGAATGGAGATAGCAGAAGAGGAACAGCCATCAGTGGATACTTTTGTAGCTGTGAGGGGGCCAGGGAGAGAGGAAATCAAATATGAATATCAGCATATGGAGGTTGGGTGATCCATAACCTGAAGAGGAGACAAGGAAATTGGAAGGTAAACATATGGAAGGACAGCATGAAGGGAAAACAACTGGTGAACTGCACGGATCATGGATCCAGATGTAGGCCCAGACATTAATGAAATTAAAAACAGGTGAATTTTGAATGGGACCCTAATTCCATTTGATAATTCAGTTTTCAGAGGGGCCTCAAAGTACCCTCAGCTTCATCAGGAGCTGATCAACCCATAGTAAGCTAAATAAAGCTCAAGTAAGAGGCACAGACACTGATGGCCTGTAGCAGGAAGGCTGTCATAGGGCTTTCCCAGAGACATTTCAAAGGCAGGCAACAATTGGAACCACATTGCCAGGTGCTGCTGCCATTGGTGTGCTCCAGCTGGGCATTGCCACAGCATCACTTCCACCATTATGGGTTACCACCATTTTTAATCATCTCATCACAAATGGTTCAATTGCTTATCAGCAATGGCAGGAAACACAACAGGATAAGAGTTTTGATGAAAAAGCCTTGGCTTTCCCTTCCATTCAAAACTGTCTGCCCTGGGTTGATTCTGTCTCCTGTGAAAAAAATATTTTACAGGTTATCTATTTTAGTAGGTTAGCAGATCTTTATATGATCTGCCTTTAATTGCTTTGTAGCCTGGCCTAGGGATCATTTTGATCCACATCTGGCTGTTTTGCTGTATGAAAACTGCACGAATTTCTGTCATTCTTATGCTGTCTTCAAGTGACCAAGGACAAATTTGAGTTTTCTTTTTAAACTTACCTTCCCAAAATAGAGAGTTGCAGCAGCAGCAGCAGATGTACCACAGCGCAATCCTCTGCAACATTTTGTTTTTCTTTAATTGATTCAAACAACCATATCAACCTTCACTCTACTGATTTGGGAATGAGGGTTCTTTGCTAGATCTCTTCTTTGCTGGTATCTTTAGATAGAAATTATCAGACACTGGCTATATTGTCTCAGTTCTAGAAAATATTGTAGATCTTCATCACTTGATACACAGACAAAATCTTGATTTAAACCACTGAAGCTGAGTATTTTTCTGGTCTAATCTAGGTATCTTGCTCTGGGCTGATGTGTAAGATAGTAAATGCCTACACTTCCACCTTGTAGTAATTTCATTACAGTCAGAGCAGATGTCCTTTCCAACAGCTTTAGAAAATTGAGATTGTTGTCCAGGCCTGCAGTAATTTTAAGGTAGTGATTTTCCTGCCTGTCTGTTCTGCTACTGTAGCATCCTTTTTTCTCTCTAAAATATAGTAGCTCTAAAATACAATGTTCAAATTTAAGAGGTCAAATTTTGCCTCTTAAGAGATGTGTGTTTCTTGAGCCAGATCAGCTAAGAGAAGCTGGGCCTGCTGATCTTGAAGTTTCAGCATGATATAAGCAGCAATATCCCTAAAAACTGAACCTTTGCTTCAGCTGCTGTGAAAGATTCCACAATGTGGGTTTGTTGCTTAGGACCTAAGCATGAAGATCCCTATACCAACAGGTTCTGAGCAGGCTCTCTGACCTTCTGTTTGCCAAAGGGAGGAAGAATAGTAACAGAAGTGCTTTTTTTCTTTTTTTTTTTCTTGAAGTCCAGGCAAACATACCATTGAAAGGTTATAACCCTTCCTTTTTGAGCTCTTTTCCTTTTTTAATTGTTGCTCCACTGGGACCTAGCTGAAAATGAGTTTAAATGCTAAATTGAGTTTAAAACTACAAGTCATAGACTCCTCTGGAAACTGGACACCATGAATAAATAGAAATGTTAAATCAAGTTGTTTTTTTAAGGTTTCTACAGTCATACCAAGAGGTTGGGAAGGCCAGGAAATTGCTTCTGAAGTGAATCAGGTGTATTGTGTGGAATCTTTCATTTAAGGCTTTTTTCATTTCCTTTTTATTTATTTATATTTTAGACTCATAAAGGCCTGTCTAAAATAAGTTAAGAGGATTCACATTTTAAGTTAAATTTATAGTTAAGCCTCTATATAGAAGAAAGTTCCACCCAGCCCAAGAGTTTACACAGCCTGTAAGTTGGATGTGGTAGCCACATTCATTACTTATGTGGTTGAAATGAACGGTAATTAAAAGCAAAGGATTGCTGGATATGTTAGGAATGCCAAAGCCACATGATCAGGACTTTAAACAAACAGAATTGGACCTTATCCAGATTCCTGCAGTGATTTCACCACAGGATGGTAAATCAAAAGGGCTGTCCAAAACCCAGACAGCTTTATGCTGAGCTACAAATCTGAATAAATTCACAGATTACCATATCTCAAGTGTTCATATAAAATCAGGGAGCTTTTAAAAACATATAATATGTCATCTCTTAAGGCTTTACAAATTCTCTTAGATAAGAACATACCTTGAACAAATTCCTCCTGTAAAATACATGGAAGTTCTTGAGTGCAGATGATTAATGGGTCACGATATAGATTTATCTTGGCTGTTTTCTAACCTGGCTCAAGATGCTAGTTAGGACTGACTGATGAATGGAGATGAACGTCTTTGATGTCTCTTGACGTTGCAAGTTTATCAAGTGATTCAAGCTATCACACAAGGAGCTTCTTCAGCCAGCATGAGAGAGCACATGGGTGGGAAGGGCAGGATGGGGGAACTGCTTGGCCATCACTGCATATATTACACAAAATGTTCCCAGTTAGGACAATTCCAAGGAGGCTGCCTGATTGGTTGTAATATCACAAAAGTATACAGGGACTTGTAGCATGAAGGAAGGCTTGAATGCAGTATTCGTTCTTTGTGCAGGACAGAAAATGTCTTCAGAAATGTCTGCTCTAAACAACAGAAAATGTGTGTAATAGCAGTACTGGGAGACTTACTTCACATGTAATTGCCTCAGCACTATAGCTTTGTAAACAAAGAACTCCTTGTGCTATTTTATCATGTGACAGAGTAACGGGAAATATCAGAGCAGGACTGTGATGACCGGTCATTCTGGATATGCTTATTTTAGGAATACTTAGGAATTAGGAATAATTACTTAGGAATTCTAGGAGTAAGTACTGTTACTTTAGCATAAGTTGACATGGTCTGGAACATCACAAGAAATCTAAAAAGTGCTAGGATAACCTTTACTCTTTGTCCTGCTCAATCAGTTTCTGGACACACACTTTCAATAAGATGTTTTCCCTTTAAAATGTGACTCTAAAGAATCAAGTCTCTATTAAAACTTTATTCACCTCTGGTACTTGACTTCGAGCAGAACCTGGAATTTTCAGCTGATACAGATTCAATGTATGGAGACTGGTGCTTCTGCTTTCCTTTAGCCAAGAAAGAGCAAAGTGTGCAAAGTTTTCTGTGATTTTCAAAAATTTGAGTCTTCGTCTCTTTGTAACACAGTGACTTCATCTCTAGGGGAATCCTATGTACTTGTGAAGCTCCCAGGGAAATACAATCATCAGTTAATAAATAGATGTTAAACATGTGACGCTTCACATCAGAGAAATACGCAAAACTCAACCAAAAAGTATAATTTTGGCAGACAAAACTCCTCTCTTTGCCTGAGAAGTGCCACTAGACTTCTAGATTAAGGCAACACTTGAAGGGTGCCTTTTGTCCATTATTATTTGTAAAGGGCTCTTGGTTAGGAAAATTATGAGGGAAAGCAAAGTAGGAAGAATGCCCAAATGGGTTAATTCCAGGTTTATGACCAATAACTGTGTGTGGTGCCCTACAGAGATGAGGAAGCAAGCAGCTTTTAGCCAAGGTTGGTCTTTGCCGTGCCTGGCAGTGCTGTTGGCTGTGGCCCTGTGCCTTTGAAGGTGCCACATGTGCACTTACCTCTGTCTGCTCTGCAGCTGCAGTAAAAGCCTGTCCCAACTCAAATGCAGCACCAGGGATTAAAATTAACTATTTAGCCTAGTAAAATAAACCCCAAGCCTTCAGGTCAACTCAGTATGTATATCTGAACTACTGACACCATCCCTATGGTTGGCATCTAAGCACAGTGGCTTCATCTTTTGTAAAAGGGCAGGGAAGACCCAGTGGTAATATTGCATAGTTTAGAGAGTTTAGGATGCTTTTTAAAGACGTAATAAATACATAAGGCAGCTTTATTTGGGAATATTTTATTCTTACAAATGGATATTCAAGCTCTCCCTTCAGGTTTTCCAGAAATTATTTTTGTTAATACTTCATAAAACATTCATGTCACCATAATTTAGTATCATTTTAATAGGGCAGATGACATGCAAGTAATTCATCTGAGAAGTCTTGCTTTCTCTTTGTTCTTCTCTTTTGCCCAGAATAAAGTAGTTTATACCAGAAAAGAAAACCAGAAGACTTTTGCATTTCATGTTGGTTTTGTTTATTTCAGTTTTATGCAGGGTTGTGCAACAGAATCAACATCATAGATCTGACAGTTGTGTAATAGTAGTGCATTGAGATTCCTTCACTATCTTTCCCCTTCATAAGAGCAGTTAATAAAAACCATTCCTCAATATCCTAGAATATATGGTACGCATTTGCAGATAAATCTGAGCATATCTCCACCCTCCTTCCTGCTGCAGCACCTCTGTTCCCAACCAAAAGAAATATCTGACAAATCTGCAAAGGAGTTACCGCGCTCTGCAGCATTTTACTTGCCTCAGGATTTTTAATTAAAGTTTTAAATCTTCTTTTTTCTTCATTCCATTTGGCAGGCTGAGTTATAACTATGTCAGCCATGCTTGTCAACTCCCCAGAGCTAGGCTAATGCACATTAGTCAACTCAGCTTCATATGAGGTCATGCAGAGCCTGCAAATTATCACTTTTGTACCGCGGAGAATTTGTGGTTGTTTTTTAAAGTGTTGTCTTGGTCTGCAGTTATCTACAGTGGTGGAGGAACGAGCCTGATACTATCCTGAGCAATTCATAAATGTGTCCTTCCTGTGGACTTGGCTCCTTGGCAATGTAAAGCAAAGCCAACCAACTTTTTTGTTGAGCTGGAAGCATTTCCTTGAATTTATGTTCTCCCAAGAATTTCTATTTATACTCATCCTAGGAGTGCTAGTTACTAACACTAACACCTGGTACTGTGTTTCCTTGGGTGCTGAGGTTTAAAGCATCCTGCCTGACCAGGCATGACTCTTTCCAGTGCCACCTGGTCCTGCCTGTGACATGTGGTACTCGGGAGGTGTGCAGGACCATAGCTGAGTGAGTGTGGCTTTTCCCTCCTCTCTTCTTCAGCACTCTCCCTCATGGGGGAGTGTACTCACATGGCAGGGGTTTCCTACTCCAGCTTTCGTGGCTGTTGTCCCCTACAACCTCCCAGGGTATTGGTTAGATCTGTACTGCACACACAGTTCAAACTTGAGCCCGTGCATGAGGAAATCCAATGCCTGGTCCCTCATCTCACATCTCCCTGAAATAAAGATATGCTTGGGTACATGACAGACCCAGTCATATGCTATGTGGCATAGCCAATGTCAGATAATTAGTCCTAGGCAGCCATAGAATTCCACAGAACTTAAGCAAAAATTACACTGTGCTAGGAGGGTTTATATTGCTGACTATACATAGCAATTGGAAAAAGATCTCATCCTTGTTTGCATTTTTTTAATTAGAATCTCCCTTGTCTGGCTTCCTATGCTCTCTGGCCTTACTACCACTTCAGCTGAAAGAGCAGGCCAGAGGGATAAGAAAAAAATGTTGGTGGAAATGTTCGAATCCTAAGCTATTTTCTCCCCAGCTACAAGAACTGAGTTTTCAGCCAGAGATTCAGGCTTTTTTGGCACACATGGCTTTGTGGATTAGTTCAGAAATTTCCTTTAAAGAAACACCTGGAAGGATGAATAATGGTGGCACTATGGCTTTGGCATTGCAGAGCTGCAAGGTGCCACCCATCATGGGAAGGGATCTTCCAGCTATTTCAGGGCCCAGCCCTTCCAGCTAGGTCGCACTATTAAAAATATTGCACTGTGCACCTAAGATAATCAGAACATAGAACCAGTGTTCATCCTGTCCTCTGTTCATTTTATTGCTTTTTAGTTCATGTCATGCCCCAGTGAGCTTTTTATTAGAGAGTTCTTAATCATGTTTGGACTCAAACATCCTCTGTCTCTGTTCCCTATTTTCTTTGAATGCCTGTTTTTAGAAAATAACCTTTCCCTGAAACACATGGAAAGGGAGTGATTTGCAAAGCTTCAGATAGAGCGGCTGACCTAAAAAAGCGTGAGTGAAATATACAGTCAATTGTTAAACATAAATTACTCCATAATTAAGTCAAATTGCCTCATAACAGAACTAGCTTTTCCCTTTGTCCATTACTTGGGCAAAAATCATACTGAGGAAAGTTTATACATGGCACATTCTTCCACGAAGAAGTTTATAATGTTGTGAAAGATAGTATCACAGCAAAAAAAGGTTTATCTAGGCTTAGATTCAAATGCTGGTCTCAGGAAAGCGATGCATTCAGAGTACATCTTTGTGAGGGGCTGGAGCCAGCTGGTATCTCACAGCAGTGAAAGGGATGTTTCTGCTTCCTCCCTCACCGCCCCAACCTCTCCCTGCTGCACTTGCTGTTCAGTGCAAAAAGTGCCTGATTACGTCAGTCCCAGCTTCATTTGGGCACACCATCAGTGACTAGAAGGCCATCAGGTTGGACATTCCTGAGCAGCCCAACTGGCCAGACCTTCACAGCTGATGCAAAGCCTTCAGAATTAGAAGGGCTCCACAGAGTTAGTTCAGGACCAGAGCGGTCAAAGAGCTAGGTGAACTACAGACAAGTAACAGAGAGTTTACAAGGACCTTCCTAGAGTTTGCCAAAGGAGTCACCTCTGCTTGCAGTGTAATAGTGGCTGGTGGTGACCAAAAAAAGAAAACAGGCCGAGTTGTTTGGTTTTCTTCAGATTTTGAACAAGGGCAGTAGAAATCACTGGTTCCTAGGTTAAATTGCCTTGGCTCACAAACTGTTTTTGGAGGATGGATTCCTGGGAGGAAAATGTGAATACAAACCAAACCAATATACTGCTCTGCCAGAGTCTCCTCTGGGACTTGATAGAAGCTTTCAAATTCACTTCAGTAGGGAAGGGACTGTAGCAGAAATTTTCTGCTACTATTAACAGTTTCAGTTTATAGTTTAGTTTTATAGCACTGTCCTTTTCTCGCTTTCTGGCTCCACGTTATGTGAGTGAGGCAATCACAGCCATAAAGTTACTGCCATGACAGCCTTAATATGTCAGGGAACAGTGCAGCCAGTCTGCCCCATGGCAGCTAACAGTACACCCATCCTCCCCTGGAGGGAAGAGAGCCCTTAAGAGCTGCCTGTCCAGCAAGCTTTTCAGTTCATGTTAATTCTGTTTTTATTATTGGTTTCTTGTAACTGGCCTCTTGATCTCCAGGAAGAAAAAGCATTTTTTCTATTACAATTGAAAGATACTTTTTGTATATAGATCTGCCCTAACTTCACCAGTTGCAGTTAAATTACTCAGTTAAATGTTCTTTGTATTTCGCTAAGGTACTAATGGACCTTGCACCTGTTTGCAGAATTTAGTTGAAAAAATATATCTTAAAATTTGGTAACAAACTCCACAGTGGGAAAGGACTACATCCACTTCAAGAGCATGGTGGCATGTCATCTCCAGAAGACTGTGTGTTTTGGAGTGGAAAGACTGTCAGGAGGTCACCAAGTCCGGCCTCCTTCATCCTCAGAGCAGGGCTGTTGGCCAGCACTGGTCCACATCAACCTGCACAGTTGTCTTGTGTCTTCATCTCTCAATGACACTCCTCAATCCTTCTAGAGTGAGAGGGATGCACTGAGCGGGTTACACATCCTCCACATTCTAGCTGTGAAGTGTTTTCCTGAGGTGCATCAAGTTAAGAGCTAAAGCTCAACATGCAGTCATCTGGGAGATTTACAGGAATACTTTTTCTTTCCAGCCCTCTTTTTCTGAGGCCACCCTGAGCACCCTCCATAACATAAATGCTCATATTCACTGCTCTTACTTTAAAGTCCACGTGAGTTGTTATGACATCAGCCTATCTCCTCTCACTGCCTTCAGCTCTGGCTCACTTTAGGGGTGACTCACCCAATCTTCATTAGTGCCCTGAATTATTCCAATAAAATGACTGTAGGTAGCTTCAGAGAATCAATATACACCACTCACAATGTATTTCTTTTACACCTATTAAACAGGGTTTATATTTGCCCCGTCCCAGACCAGATAGTCATCCAGTCTTTTCAGCAATAGTGAACTCAATAAAATGGCTGCTGTTCTATGTCCCTGGGATGTAGAATAATGGTCTATGTCTAAGTAACTATAAATTGTGTTGCTCAGGAGGTAGAAGCCTCAGCCTGAAATTTCTCCACTCCTGCCACAGACTTAGAGCCTGCAGACCCCTCCTAAGACATCCCAGGTACTCACATTTGGGGCTGGGGGTCCTTGGCTGCTTGAGGCTGCTGCATGGTCCACAGTGGTGAGCCACCCCGGACCACAGACCCTGTTCCTGCTGGAGAGGGCCATAAAGCTTTCACCATGTCCAGCAGCAACTAGTCGTATCACACACTTCCCAAACTTGTATTAGGGCTCAGAAGAGCTGAAAGAGTTCAAAAAGCACTGGTCACTGTTCTCCCAAGGTGCCATCCAAAAAGAAAGAAGGCTTTATGACACCCCTGTTTATCTACAGTACTTAAAGTTAACAACTTAAAAACAGATAAACAAGACTTCAGCAAATGTATTGATTTCTGACACAAGCATTGCAAAATCCCAAATTACCATCTGCCAGCTTCTTGTATGGATCTAAAGGATAAAGTCAGCCTTTTCTAGATCCTGAACAAAAATGTTAATTTCAGATAAATGCAGAAAAGGGAATTAAACTCTTACGTGCTCCTCTGCTGTGCAGTGTTACACAAAACCAAATGGTACCACTAATAAGACCAGAAATGAAGATGCATTCCTTAAAATGTGGAGCTGGTGTCACTTTGGCATGAAGTGGCTGGCCTGATGCACTGCCCTGTATCCCAGGTGGTGCCTACTGAGTGTTTCTCTCTGCTTTGTTTTAGAACCACGACCGCACGTGCATCGCGTGCAGAATCATCTACCGCTCAGACGAGCACCACCCACCCATCCTGCCCCCCAAGGCAGACCTGACCATCGGGCTGCACGGCGAGTGGGTGAGCCAGCGCTGTGAGGTGCGGCCAGAGGTGCTCTTCCTGACTCGGCACTTCATCTTCCATGACAACAACAACACCTGGGAAGGCCACTACTACCACTACTCTGACCCCATCTGCAAGCACCCCACCTTCACCATCTATGCCAAGGGACGCTACAGCCGAGGAGTCCACTCGTCCAGAGTCATGGGCGGCACGGAGTTTGTGTTCAAAGGTAGAGTAGCTTGATACAGTGGGGAGGGAGGTAGTTATGGACCAAAGCAGTTTGCTCCTAATGACTTGGTTGCTCATGATTTCAGTCTGATTTACAGGAGTTCGTCATTTCTTGGGAAGTTTGCAGGCATTGTGTGAATGTCCAGCCAAACTATACAGCTGCATGGCTTTTCACACTACTGAAGCAGTACTCATTTAAGAGAGAGGTCTTTAAGTACACACATGAAAGCAAGACTTCACATTACTTACTGATCTTGAAGTCCAGTGGCCAGATGTCAGGTCTCTAAGAGAAGTTCTTAGATCTGTGTCCTAGGGCTCCTTCAGTAGAGAGAGGAAAAAGCATTTTCAGAAGGCAGATCTGAAGCAGTATAATTTTCTGTGGAAGATAGATGCAGCAGCATGCATCTTTTCATGTGCTCCCAAGGGGCCCTCAAGCAAGTAAGTGTCCCTAAAGACAGCTCTGATGAAAGAAGCCAGAGTGAAAACAAGATGTATCCAACCCAAACCCATCAACTACATTGAAAAGCAGCTCTCAGCAGTGACACCATCCATGGCTGAGCTTTCCTGTGCAAACATCCCCATGGCAGCCTGCTTAAAAAGAGCTCAAGGCCTGAACCACTCTCACAAACAAACATCTCCAAAACAGCATCCTACCATGGCACCAGCCCCAGCAGAGCCTCTGGTAGCCTCAAGCCCTCTGTAGGCTCTTCTCCTTATTTCAGTCACATTAGAAGTGTAAAGCATCTCACATGGGTCTAATTTAGAAAATCATCCAACTAGAAATAATTTTCTAATTTGAGCTTTTTGTAGGAGGTGGGAGATACCCTTGCCTGTCAGAACTTTGGCTCTTTCAAGCTGCATGTGCAGCATGTCCCAGCTCAGCTCCTGGCCTGAAATCCAGTTTCTGCTTGCATTTCTGGTTTATGTTGTGCCAATTTACCTTACAGATCAAGGTCACTAATTTGGCTTAGGCAAAACTTTCAGGTTCAAGGTCTATAAATGACCTTTTACACCAGCTAGAGAAAATAATGTGAACTGTAGAGCCATTGAGTCAAATGGCTGTTTACAAAAGCTCAGGAAAAGTTCCCAACAAGTCTTACTATGAAATTATCTGCAAGAGAATTTGGGAATTTGGTATGTTGGGAGGCATGAAGGATGGTTATTTGCTTCTGTTTTGGTCAGTACCAATCCATTCAGATCCCCTTTTCTTGATATACAGTGTCAAACACAGTTCAGGAAAAATCTCTATTCATCTTCTGCAGGCTCATTCATTTTGGCTTTTCCCAACTTTTTTAACTTGGCTGGAAAATGAAACTTTATATGCCTTAAACTCCTTTGAAATACAAGCAGGTTAGAACTAAAGAAGCTGCAGCAGTTCTGCATTTGATACTGCAACCTGAGGCCAGCATTTAGAGATGAGAAAAAGCATCTTTCTGTAGGTCATCTATGTTTTATATGTTTTATATCTATGTTTATATGTTTAATAATTCATGCAAAAAAGGACAGGCAATATAGGATGATAGTGCAACTGTAGTGTTTTCCAAATTTCCCAATGGGAACTAATTATTTTATTAGTTTACAGGGTAGCTAGCAAATGATAAGAAATGATGAAAAATATGTGATAAATGCTCCACTTACAAATTAATGCAGATAGTAATAAAACATGAGTAAAGTTTTATTGTTTCCTCTTTTCTCTATCTCCTAGTATAACCAACCAGGCTTTATCTGTAAAGGATTGTCTGGAATTTATGAAAAGCTCTGCTTAATCTCTGGCTGAGATACGTGGCCATCAGGTTTTCTTCAACTGAGTTGGAGGGGGTTGTTCTGTGCAAAAAGCAGTTTTTGCACAAAGATATAAAACGATGCTCATAGATTTGCTGGCCACACCTATAACGTGAAAAATTAATTTAAGAAGGAACAAGGGGAGACAATTTTGATTTAACATGTGTGCCTCAGTCTGCATGTTGGCTTTGCTTTTGTTTTTGTCCCTCTGCTAACAGCTCCCCTTTTCCTCTGTCACAGTGAATCACATGAAGGTCACTCCCATGGATATATCCACAGCCTCACTGCTCAACGTCTTCAGTGGGAATGAGTGTGGAGCACAGGGATCCTGGCAGGTCGGGGTTCAGCAGGACGTCACCCACACAAACGGCTGCATTGCGCTCGGCATCCGCCTACCTCACACCGAGTACGAAATCTTCAAGATGGAGCAGGATGCCCAGGGCAGGTACCTGCTGTACAATGGGCAGAGACCGAGCGACGGCTCCAGCCCCGACCGGCCCGAGAAAAGAGCCACTTCCTACCAGATGCCTTTAATTCAGTGCGCCTCATCAGTACCCAGATCTGAAGAGTCACCAGAGGAGAATAAAATCAGGCTGAATAGCAGCATGGCACCAGAAAAATATCCCAGCACCCCAGCTCTTGCTTTGTTGTTTATTTGTACTGTGTCATATTGGGACATTCTCAGCTAGAAGCGAGGAAAACTTACTTTTCATGACTACAAAGCCAGGATTCCACCAGACTGGGGGTTATTTTTCTTCAGACAGAAAAGGACATTTATTTTCTTGATGCACTTGAATGCCTGAGAACTGTTGTTCTTTTCCTTACTTCCTTCTTCCTCCTCGAATCCCGAACGGCACTCGTTTGATGTTTGTGCTTTGAACTTCATCCAGTCTGATCCCTGGCCTGACACGACTGCACAAAAGTAATTGCACTTTAGGACCGCAGACTTCTGGGGGGAGGGAGGGGGTCTCCTTTTATTTTATTTTTTTTTAACTGCTGGGATGAACTCTATGATCCTGCTTCAGTCATCTCTGCCATGTTACTGTTGTGGTACTCTTATCCCAAACACCTGGTTTCTCATCAGAATTTAGCTCTGGGGAAGGGCTTGGTGTTGTGCCAGTACTGTGATAGCAGCTTCCCCCTCTGACTTCACAGCTCTGATGGAGATATGTATATAAGGAGGAAACCCACAAGGATTTATCTTGCCATTATCTCATAGCTCATAATACAGAAAGAATCAGCAAATCAACAGTTCAAAAAGTGCTAAATGGTAGATGCCCCTAATTAAAAAAAAAATACTCCCAAGTTATTTAAGCTATTTTTCCAATCCTTAAGTTGTAAAAATAACCAGTGGTTTAGTATTTTCACATTCAATTAACTTAGCTGTGTAATTGCTTCGAGGCCTCCCTTTGTATCCAGTGAGTAGTTACAACCAAGCCCCCTCAAAGCCAGCCAGCAGCAGCAGTTTTCCTGTCGGATGCAGAGCGCAGGTAAGCTGTCAATACAAGGCTGCAGGAAAGACTTCTCTTCCCATATCCCTGAGGCCTTACATACTCCATGTGCAGTACTTGGATCAGACAGGTGGGCAAAGTAAAGTGAGTGGGATCTAATGTGTTCTGTATCCCTATTCAGCAGCATCTTTTTAGTCATGTGTCTTCATATAAGAACAGGGAAAAGGGTAACAGCAGCAAGCACACCGTGGCCCCTGGTAGAGCAAGAAAGCAGCAGGAAACACACCCTCAGGTAGAGGAATACCGGCCCAGTCTTACAGAGCAAGGAGCAAGAGATGAACTAATGCAACCACATCCTTGCTGAACTGTCCTAATGCATGGTTTCATAGATCTTAAATCAGCATTGGTTTGGGGAAACACCGCTGGGAAGGTGCATAGACACAGCCCTCAGAGAGAATTTGTCAACTACAGCCTGCCCTGGAAACTCTCAGGTTTCCCTCAGTGGTGAATACATCCTTTTGTACACTGATGCAAATCATAGCAGACTCTGGAAGCAGTAGGGAAGATGTTTAAAGCCAGCAAGGAGTTAGAAGTTCATAGATTAACCATGCTCCCCTGCTTTAATGGGTAGTGAACTGAAGGCATATCTTAATCTGGTGTTTGGGCTGTGGCTTTTACTGGTGTACACATTTTGGCTTGCAGGAGGAGCAGGAACATCTGTAAGAAACATAAGGATTAAAGTTGTAGCATTTCTTAACAGTATAAGCAGCTGCTAGCTGCCCAGCCCAGTACTGTGTCAGAAAAAGAACCTTTAATGTATTATTTTCAGTATCCTATGAAAAGTATGTTTTGAATGAAGGTCTTTCAACTTTACATAGTTAGTCTTCATATTGGCTATTATAGCAAAAGCATTCCTTGGAAACACAGATGTGAATTTCCCCAGTTGGAACAGAATCAGTTCATCTAGTTTTCAGACAACAGGAAGACAGAGGGAAGGAGCAGTATCATAGATAGACATGCTGCTGAGTCAGATCACATCTTTCATATTTTTTTCTCAGACAAATGAAAAGTCACAGAAAACTGTTACTTAACTGAGCTTGGGTTGGCTCAGTAGTCACCAGAGAAAGTGTTTATCCATCCATCTGATGTCAGATCCAACTTCAGCCTGTTGGAAGGATCTGAAAGCCAACCCAACATGGTGAATTGACCCCTATGAACAACAGCTGTTCTGATCAGCATTTCTTGATGGTTTTCTGCTCCATGCAGTCAAACCTACTTGAAGAGGCAGCTCTGGATCAGTTGCTGCTGGGGGGCACAGTTTTAACAAGAGGGTCAAAAAGTCAGTATGCCTCTGACAGAGTAGTTATGAACCAGCATGGAGTTTGGTTTTCTCTAGATTCAGTTTTGTAGTCAGCAGAGTGACACCAGCGTATCTCTAACTGGGTTACTGAGCTGTTGCAGTCAAACTTAAGTCCCCTAAGTACCTGCTTCATTTCTGACTTCTATTTGAGTTTTAGCAGCAGGAGTGAATTCACACTAGTTTTTATTTAAAAGGATTCTGTATGCTATGCCTTAGACCACACAGGACAAGCTGCTTTCACCACCATCAACCATTTCCATGTGGTTCCATCTCTGAAAAAATATCCATGCTTGGAAGTTGTCAGACTATGTGACCTGCCTATGCAAGTGCCACACACAGCTCTATCCCAGATGAAATCTGCACATGCTTGTGATGCAGGATGAAAGCAAAGACCAAAGGAACTGTTCCACAGCATGATTTTCTATATCATCAGGGCAGTCATCTACAGTTTGATAGTGCCTTATGGCTCCTCTGTAAATTGTCTAATGTCAGAAATACAGCAACATTTTCAAGAGAAAGATCTGTCTAGTCATAACCTCTAGAAGCACATTCATATCTCAGCTGTTTTGAATCACAGACTTGCAAATGTCTAGGTTTGCAGAGGTTTATGGTTAGACATGAAAATGTGACTCAGTGTACAAATTGTACAATAAATGCTCTTTTTTTTCCTGTTATTTAAAGACACTTAAAAAGGACAGATTTTTAAAATGTCTTCATAATGCATTACATGAAATCTTGATTGGGGACTTCTGTAGTTTATTTGTAGTGTTGACCAGAAACATAATTTTATGACCTGGGTTGTTAGCATTTGCTGCACCAGCTTCCCTCCACGTGCCTATATATTTTTAATTTTTCTTTTAGCCAATACAAGTTGAACAAAGCTGTAGGTCTTCAGAGTGCATAGTTTATGTGCTAGTCCGTATTTTCTGTGAGGCTTCTCCTTGATTGCAGGCACAGAACGAGGAGCTGAGTTTACCCCCTCTTTTGGTTTCATCACTCACTAAATTAACTGCTGCACAGCACCACATACATATGTGACACAATATATTCCATTCATTTTACTTCTCCAACCTGATCTCATGTGCTGGCCGCCTTGGCTGCTAAAGAAGTTAAGCTGCAAATGGTTTAGCAGTGGAAGACCTGCAAACTGGGTGATTTATCCCTTGCTGAAATGAAGAAGGTTTAAAAAAAATGAATCCATTAATGTTGGTATCTTCAGCTGCTGCCAATGTTGCCAAGACAGGTGAAATCTTTTTCCTCAGTAATATCCTTTCAAGGATCCACCTGACAGAAGAAATAGCAACTTAAAGTAATTCTTCGGCAAATTGTTTTAAGAGGCTCTATTCAAGAAATAGGACAAAAGGGATCAGAAAAGTCAAAAGAAGTGTTCTTGGTCTGTTTCTATACCATTTACATATTGTGCCTTCTGTCCTGGGGTAGAATGTCATTTCTATGAACAGAAGTCTGTATTTTAGGATATAATGTCAGTCTTGCTTGAGTCAGAGTGTGCTTGCCTAAAGTGCAGGATTTTAAAAGAAAAAAAAATCTTTTTATTTTTGTAAAGTTATAGAAGATATTTTTCTTCTCAACAATGTTCCAGATTAAACTGCTGGGGAAGTTTAAGCACTTGTTAAACTATTGATTGAAATAAAATTTAAAAAAAAGCTTAACTATAAAATCAAGGACTTCTTTGCCTCCTTTACATGTTAGTTTCCTGTTCTGTTGACTTTCTAAGTGTAAAAAAAAATGTTATGTATCTTGGAAAGGAACAGCCAAAAACCTGACTGTTGAGTATCTTGTGCACAGAAAAGCTCATTTTTTACTACAAGAAAACATTTTTTGTTTCAGAACATGTCTGTCACTAGGAGCAGTTCTGATGGATACAGATATGGGATTTGGGGTTCACAACACATTTTCAGGTTTTCTGAATAAAATTGTGGCTGGAAGTGCTCAGTGAGTAACAATGGTGTTGGCCTGCAAGGAGAGTGTGGTGTAAACAAACAAACCAATGTTGCTGCTCTGCTATTGCATCCCAGTTGTTTTAAGGGTAACAGCCTGGGGCAAGGAGCAGGGAGGGATTGGAAAGGATATTTCTTAAAAAGAAATAAAAACCTGAAACAAACCATGAAGGGAGAGTAAGACACAGGGTGACAGAAGTATCCTTGCTCACTGCTCTGCAGTTTCACTCCTTCCTCACACACAAAAAGAGGTGAAATGCAGTCTTTGAGCCTTCCAACATCCCTATCAAAAGCTTTGGAGTTTACCAGTTCCTGAGTTTTTCTAAGTGACTCAGGAGATCCCTGAAAGATTAGTTCTGTTTCCAAGAAGTATGCTCAAAATTAGAAGGTACTCCAAGTGCAGGAGCCACAGCCTCTGAAATGGCCTCCCTTCCTCATAAAGCAGTAAGTATAGATAATTCAGGCAATTTATTGCAAAATTCTGCAAGATTCTACTTGGCATCATTTACTTAGTCCTGAAAACAGGTCAGGTAAAAAAAAACAGCGCCACTCATTCTGGTTCAGTTTCATTAATTTTCCATAATTTTTCTCTTTTTACAAGTATTTCTGGTCTTCTCCTCTAGTGCAATCACTTTGGATTTTTTTCATTGCCATTTGCTACCAGCAGAAAAATAAGAAACTCCAATACTGAATCAGGCAGAGAGAAACACAGTTTTGATGAATCATACCATGGGTATACTTAATAGCCAAGGCAGAAGTGCTGTTGGCCTGAGCAATTATTTATCAGGCACCCTCTGCCCATCCATCTTCACAAGTCTGTTCCTAGGTATAGGACCAGTCCATGGATGGCTTCTAGCCAAGCTCTGAGGACAGTAATTAATTCCTGCATGTCACCCAATAATGGGAACTGCCCATGATCACCACCTCAAAGCAGGTAAACATCCTTTCCCATGGGAACCATAGTGCTCCTTGTCTGCTGCCATTTCCAAGATGAGAAAATGAGAAAGCAAGCTGCACAGGGTAGGGCTGTCTTCAAATAAATAAACGAGAAACGCTGGGAGAAAAAAGTTTATACTTGGGAATGTTGGGCATTAGATCTCTTAGATTAACACATGGTAAAAAATAACAGGATCAGATGTATGTACTTTCATCCAAAGGACAGACACACGCTTGCTGGACAGACATATTGGTGTCTTTACTTCCCAACAACTGAAATCACTTTGCTCTTAGGGCCAACCAAAGACCAAAAAAATAATCAAAATCATGTATGGGCTTTATTAACCATATGAGACCCCACCTGCATCTAGAGTGCTGCATCCAGCACCAGCATCCTAAGCACAAGAAAGACACAGAGTTGTTGGAGCAGATCCAGGCAAGAGCCATGAAAATTATCAGGGCTGGAGCACTTCTGTGAGGAAAGGCTGAGAGATTTAGCACTGTTCACTTCAGAGAAGACTCCAGGGACACTTTATTACTTTTTTTCAATACCTAGAAGAGGTCTAAAAGAAGGATAGGTACGCACTTTTTAGCAAGGCCTGCTGCAATAGGAAAAGGGCTTTAAACTGAAGGAGGGTCGATTCAGATTGGATATCAGGAAGAAATTTTTTACTGTGAGAGTGGTGAGGCACAGGAACAGGATGCTAGAGAAGCTGAGGATGCCCCATACCTGGAAACGTTCAAAGCCAGGTTGAACGGGGCTTTGAGCAACCTGAAAGCAGGTGACCTTTAAGGTCCCCTCCAACCCAAGCCATTCTAGCGTTTTCCAAAGCATTTCTGGAAACAATCGCATCTTCCAGCAAACACTACAAACAATAGTTTCAACGCTACGAACAAGCGACACTCAAGACCCCAGACAGTCCGCCGCTTTATGGGAGGCGGGAGCGGGGTGAGGAGGAGCGCCAGGCCGAGCCCGGGCTGTCCCGGGAGGCGGGAGCGGGGTGAGGAGGAGCGCCAGGCCGGGCCCGGGCTGTCCCGGGAGGCGGGAGCGGGGTGAGGAGGAGCGCCAGGCCGGGCCCGGGCTGTCCCGGGAGGCGGGAGCGGGGTGAGGAGGAGCGCCAGGCCGGGCCCGGGCTGTCCCGGGAGGCGGGAGCGGGGTGAGGAGGAGCGCCAGGCCGGGCCCGGGCTGTCCCGGGAGGCGGGAGCGGGGTGAGGAGGAGCGCCAGGCCGGGCCCGGGCTGTCAGGCGGGAACGGGGCCCTGGATCCGCCCGGAAGCGGCGCGGGCCGGGCGCACAGCGCCATCTGGCGGCGGGAGCCTGCGGAACAGCGGTTCCCGTCCCGGCGTCCCCCGCCGAAATCCAGCGGGAACACGGCGGGGGAGAGGGGAAGGCAAGGGAGAAGGGGCTCAAAACACGGCTCAAACCCTGCCAAGCCGTGAGGCTCTGTCCGCTTAATTTAGCACAAGCAGCAAAAAAACCCCAAAAACTTGAATGAGTAACTAAGCCAGTTTCTCTACTGAGGCCATGTTTTAGCGTACAGAAAATAAAACATCCATCTTTTACAGCCAGTTCACAAGCTTTCCCCGAGGGTCAGACTAACACTGCAATTTTATTCGACATGATGCACGATGCTGTTTCCTTACCAGAGGGACGCACCATCCATTGGAGCAGTAGTGACAAAAGAAATCAGGAATTACACTCAGGAAAATATGAAGTTACGCTTTCAAAAGCTAAGAAATGCCAAAATGAAGCTTTGCCCCTGCAGCTTTGATTGACGCCCCTCTTGCATGCCCAGTGCCATATGATCAGGGCAAGACTTGCTACACCTATGCACTAAACAATTCCCTTTTCCACACTGTGCAAGGAAATACAGGGAAAACGGTTACATGGTCTATGTTCCAATCAGATCTGTATTTATGCATTTTCCATAGAAGGAAAATACTGTTTCTAAACTGCCAGCCCTGCATTGCCTCAACATATGACCATCTGTCCATATTCCAAATCTGTCCAGAAATGTATATTTAGGTAGCAACTGAAAAATTTAATGATATATACACAGCCCATATGAAAGTACTTTATCCAGGGAATTACCGAAATTTTTAATGAGAAGTATCACACACTCAATCAAAACTAAGAGCTACATAAACTCTTAAATAGACTAAATATGTAGGGGAGAGGAATTAGAGAATTTTGACAGACACATTATAATTTTAAATCTTACATTATTATTGTCACACCCTGCTATAAAAGCAAGTGCTTTTGTTTCCATGATTACGAGGTAACTATTCATGTATAGTAACACAGAAGGGAGCATACAGGACTTAGGGGCCATCAGGCATGAGACTGGGAGGGATCTCCTGTAAAAGTAAAAAATCTGTATTTAAATTTCTTAAATATAAAATTTCTTTTGCATTTACAGCAGAGACTTGTGTACTTCACAAAAGCAGTAGCAATTACTCCTGGATGCTGGAAATGCACCTTGTGTGAGCCTTATCCTGCTTAAGCCTCATGTTTCTCTTTGAAGATCTCAACACTTGCAGAGGCTCAGAGAGCATTTCAGAGGGGTTTCAGATGAGATGGCTCCAATTTGGCAAGAAAGAAGGAAGTGTTTTTGCATGCAGCCACCCTCAAAATCAGCAGTTTTAAAGTAACCCAAAAATTAGCAGCAGCTGAAGGAAGAAAATGGATTAGAGGCAAGTGAAGCAATTACAAATGCGTGATACAATGCAAAGCCCTCTAGAAAGCCAGTTTGCTGTAACCATCAGCCCACAGACAGGCACTCCAGAAAAATTGGTGTTCACAACTCAGATGAACATACAGACACACAAAATGGTTTTGCATAACCCCTAGTCATGCCCGCCCACTGGGCAGCTCATGCTGGCGTGGCTCACCTAATGCGCGGTGTTGTGTGTGCAGAGCACCAGAGGACCCTGGCTGGTCACACACTACTGTTCCCTGCTGCTCTCCCTGAGCAGTAGCCAAGGAAATCAGCCCCTTCCATACACTTTTGATTAACTGCTTAATTTCTGAGCCTCTATTTCACAAATGCAACCTCTACACACCTCACAAAGGATTTCTAAAAAAGCTCTGGTCTACAAGAAGCTTTGAGCTTGGTTTTGGCTACTCTGAACAGCAGACTCCTCCTGTCTGTTTGCAATCACTGATCCATTAGTGTTTGTGAAGTGCCTGAGCAGAGAAGTGAGGACGCATAAAATGCAGGATTATGCTTTCTCCCGATTTTTAGCATTTTTCAGCCCGTTTCTTAGCAGGTTTCTTGGGTCACCCATTCCCGCTCCCTGGAAGATCAAGCAGTCTCACCTCCAACACCCCCTCCATGAGCTTAGTCTGGTGTTCCTGCCAGCCTGCTCCCTTGTAGCCCACTCATCTCATCCATCCCATTGCTGGCAAGTATGGGGCCACTTCCAGTAGATGCTGGGGTGTTTGATCTGTGCCCATGCTCACAGCTTGGCAAGGATGCCAGCACTAACTGGTCCAACAGCAGCAAGAAGAACAGGTATCTTTCCAGCTTGCCACATGGGCTTGCCCAGGCTGGGAATCTCAATTTCAATGTCTTTCATCCAAGCTCTAATCTTCCTCTAATTGGAGGTAATTGGTATCTGTGAAACACACACCTTTCTATCAAATGTGGTTTGAACTAGGTTTCAAATTCACACAGGGAACAGCAGCATAAAAATGCTGCAATCACATAAATCTTCTTTCTTTGTATCTTTTAAGTCAGGTTTTTCCACAAATACGCTGACCTTCCTTTGCCATTGTAACCTGGTTCCTGTGGAGGCAGGATGAAGAGATTATTTCACCTAATCAGGAAGGCAATCTGTTTTCATTTTCTTGAAGCTGAGATGTGAAATGAGAGGCCCAAGGGCTAAAGTATTTCAAGGTATTCAGTGCAGCCAGAAAGCACTGCCATGAAGCTGAAAGCTGCACTGGAAATCCGAGGTTAGACAATCCTGGGCATGAATAAAATGAAAATCCTTCTCCTGGCATTCTCCTGTTTACAAGGGCAACCACCATGTTTGAGGCTTTACACCCTAAAATTAGAGAGAAATTCCCATGCCTGGAGAAGGCACAGCAGTTTCCAGCATATGTCTGGAAAGAAGGCAGCACATACAGATGTTTCTAACAGTCCCTGCCTCATGGGACAACAAAGCTGTGACGAAGCCACTTCTGAAGCCATCAACCTCACTTTAGGCCATCTCTTCCTACCATACTCCCCTTCACTTGACACCAAACATTCCTGAGGTATGGGACATGTATCTCATATTTATCACTCCAACATTTTAAACTAACCAGAGGAGATTAAGGCAAGCAGTGGAAAGTAGACACTACAAAAGCTTAGTCTTCTAAGAGTCACTCACTTAATTAACAAAGCTACACCTTTAGTACTGCTGATTGCAGTTCCAGAGGGCTGGACCCAAGGTTCAGGTTTTGTTTTCTGTAGACTTTCCTCCTAAGCCTTTCCACAATATAATTCTATAACCTATGTAAGGATTTTAAATGTCTCTCAACCATTAAGAAACAATGACAGAAGTAATTACTCTATTCTCATTACTAATATTCCTCAGACCAACCTTCATACCAGTTCAGAAGTCCACCACAGTCTGAAAAGCAGTAGTAGCAGCATTTACTAATTTTGAGTGGAAACATCAGTGGGCTTAACCTCTGAGTCTGATGGATTCTGGAGCATCTTTTCTTGCAAGAGGCAAACATGTTTAGGTTTTAAAAAAGTAAGTGCTTGGTTCATCTGAAGTAGCTGTCTGTATCATCTGTGTTTGGACTATCAAAGCAGCAAAGGAAAAATACTTCTCCACTTCAATGGGCAGAGCAATTGTGGTGGCTCAATGGCTGGATGTCAGATGTCCACCAAAGCTGCACTATCACTCCCCTCAGAGAAAATACAATGAAAGGCTCATGGATTAAGATAAAGCCAGGTAGAGATCATTCACCAACCAATTAACCATCATGGGCAAAACAGACTATTTGGGCAAATTACTTTATTGCCAATCACATCAGTGTAGGATAATGAAAAAGAAAACCGAATTTTAAAACACCTTCCCTCCACCCCCATCTTCTTGTCTGGCTTGACTTTATTCCTGATTTCCTCTCCCTCCAAACAGTGCAGGGGGATGGGGAATGGAGATTGTGATCAGTTCACACACACTGTCTCTGCCACTCTTTCTTCAAGGAAAGACTCAACACACTCTTTCCCTGTTCCAGCATGGGGTCCCTCCCATGAGGGACAGTCCTTCACAAACTTCTCTAACATGACTCCTTCCCATTGACTGCAGTTCTTCACAAACTGCTCTAACATGGGTCCCTTCCACAGGGTGTAGTCCTCCAAGAGCAACTACTCCAGATTGGTCACAAGTGCTGCCAGAAACCTTCAGCATTGGCTCCTCTCTCCATGGGTCCATAGGTCCTGCCAGGAGCCTGCTCCACTGCAGGTTTCCCACAAGGTCACAGCCTCTTCAAGCATCCACCTGCTCCAGCGTGGAGTCCTCCATGGGCTGCGGTTGGTTTTCTGCATCCCCGTGAACACCCATGGGCTGCAGGGGCACAGCTGCCTCACCACGGGCTGCACCACGGCTCCAGGGGAGTCTCAGCACTGGTGCCAGGAGCAGCTCCTCCCTCTCCTTCATCACCGACCCAGGTGTCTGCAGTGCTCTTTCTTTCATGTATTCTCTCTCTCTGGCTGCAATTTGCTCTTGTGCTCTTTTTCTCCTTTATAGCCTTGTTATCGCAGAGTCACTACCACCATTACTGACAGACTCAGCCTTGGCCAGTGTTAGGTCTGTCTTGGAGCCAGCTGGCATTGGCTCTGCAGGACACCAGGGAACCTTCTAGCAGCTTGTCACAGAAGCCCTGCAAAAACCCACTACCAAAGCCTTGCCACAGAAACCCAATGCAGCAATATATACCCCCACTAACAGGGCAGCTGTACACATTAGGACAGTTTGCTTTCTTTTACTTGTTAAGTGCAAACAGCACTGGCTCCACAGTTTTTTGCAACACAAACTGACTTTTATGTTTCAGGACTACAAACACAACACACCCATATTTTTAGCATATTTTTCCCCATTTTTCCTCCCTCAACTATCTTTGGCTGAGGTCAGGCATCATAATCCCAGTGAGCACATTCCACTTTAAAACACCTAACAGTTACATTTTTTGTCCGTTCAACAGTTGGCTTCACGAACAGACAAAGCAACAGCTAAGTCTTTAGGAAGCTGCTTCAAAAGACTATTACAAATGTCTAAGCAACACAAAGCAGCATTTTTGAAATCCAGCAAACCAAAAAGACTTGGACACAGCTCAAGGAATACTTGACAAGAAACAGGACAGAGTGTATGCTAGAGAATAAGGGCTGTGCTAAAACTACCTAGTCATTTGCCTCAACACTCATGCCTCAGTTTCCCCATCTCAAAAGCCAGGATAACTCATCCTTGACAAGGCAGACCAAGACACTCACAAAGACTGCTATTTAATTACTACCCATTGTGAGAAAAGCCTAGATATTGATCCCCAGTTGCAGTCTCTCTAAATTCACCTTTGCATGTCAGCCTGCACCAGTATTAATAAAAATCTTCCATAATATTCTGAAATAATTATTCCTAGACTATAACATTTTCTTGGCTGGTTGATTGTTGGGAGTTTTTTTCCCTTGCAGAACTTGGATGATCAGCAGTCTAACTTAAAAAAAAAAAACAACACACCACTACTAAACAACTCACAGTGCTTTTTTTCTTAACAACCAATTCAAAAGGTAACAATAACTATTTCAGCCACCCTTCAATTACTATTTCACTTATTTCAAGTGTTTGAGCTCAGACTGTTTCACTGTAATTATGGCTGTCTCACACCTCTGTACCTGGTTAACACAAACATCCTTTTAAGTCTTTTCTAAGAGGGAGAACATCAGCCTTCCACCACTGCCAGCAAGTGTAGTTGTGGTACAAACAGGGGTTCAACACCCTGCTGGTAGTGCTACCAACATTACATAAACTGGTACCAAGTTTTAAATAAAACGGCACTGCAATATGGCAGAGATGCTTATACCAGGATTCAGTTGAAACAAAATTTGTAGGGGATGAAACTATAACTTCATCCAAAGCAGTTTCCATATCTAGTTCACCAAACACAAAAACCCTTGTCCCAGCAAATGAGGCACAGGCACTGACCTTACTACCCCCTGGCAGTAATGACAATGCCAGATAAACGGTGGGAATCAACTGTTTTGTCTTTGCACAAGTATATGATCATTTGTCACATACAGGGCAAATAAATAAGAGGTGACAACACCAGCACTAACTCTGCTTATGCAGCCCTGTCAGAATCAGCAATTCTTCAATGTACCTAACATGCATGAAACAGAAAAACACAACAGACCAACTCCAATGAGACACTCAGGTACACTATTTCAATGCCCCTAGGAAATACATTTGGACAAGAAATAACCTACTTCATTTTATCAGCATTAGTTTCAGTATTTCCCATAGGAAGGAGCTCAAAAACCCTTGTGAAAACTGACTCCTGCATTTAGCTCCCCTTCTTGTCCAACACTCCAATGTGCCACCACTCTTAAAGCTACCACAAGAAGCTCAGGATCAACAAAGACAAGAGGCTTGCTAGCAACAGTGAAGAGTTGATACACACGGATGGGCCTTCCAGGACACCCCTGACAAAGCCATTCCACAGGAACCAGAGTAGCAGGCAAGGCAGTGAAATATTACCTTCACAGCAATGCACCTAAAAAGACAAGCTACAGAATTTCAATCCCATCTGCAAACTTGGAGAGCAGGGCATTTCACTGAAATAATAATTTCAGTATTATAGCAAATACTTATTAGGGTTGCTCTGTAATTGCGCAGCTCTCATTCCATCTTTTGCTACAGACTGAACCGACTGTTTGCTCCAACAAGTTAATTCACACATAAAAAACTGGGGACTCCCAAAAGGAAAATTATTTGTCAAGACAGTTCTTACAAATCTGACGGGCCCATCAGCATCCTCAGTGCTGCCTGGATCTTCACTCCAACACTGACTCTTCATCCAAAGCAGCCTCTTGCCATTCATTTACCAGGAGAACCTAGAGCAGAGCAGTAACAGCACCCACGGGACCCGATACACCTCTTCACTAGCAGCAGTCGACAGAATGGAGTCAGGGAGAAGTTCCAAAACAAAAAGGACACCACTAGACTTTTAATAGTTTATTAACACTTCAACTTTTAATAACTTTGAAGAAGGCCTGAAAGATAAGTTTTGCTTATTGACTTTGTCTTTTCCCCTTTGGCAAAATGTCACCTTTCAATTCCTCCCTCCACCCTCCCTCCTCCCAGGAGGATAATGAAGTTCCAAGCTAATGTTTGGTTGCTTCTTTCAAGTTGGCTTCAAACATAGCAGCAGAAACATGCAAGCCTGAGCAATGGTGTTTGTCAACAGCTTTTAGAGAATGAGGAGAAATGCACAAATAACTTGTGCATTGATACAAATAACTTTTTCTTAAATGAACTTTAAATATTTTAAGTGGGTTAAATTTGGTGCCCAGAATTACTAAAGAAGCTCTATCTTCTAGTTAACAAGGTTTATTTTTTTCCCCCCTGAACCATACTATTCTTTTTTAAAGTGCTATATTCATAAAAAAATTTAAATAACTACTTTGATACTGTATACTTGTATAATCTTGCTCTTTTGAGAAATCAGAAGAGCAACCTGCAACATATATTTAACTGAAGTTACGCATTTACCCTCACACAACTTTATGGGCATCACCGTCTGCTCATCTCACCAGGAGCAGGTGGAGAGACTGTATTTCCCTGTGCTTACATACACGAGTAAGCAGGCAGACAAAGCAAGAAGTTCTAACCATTTCAGGAACAAAGACAAACAATTTAATCCATATTACATAATTCACTGAATACAGTTGATCTCATCCAAAGTGACTCCTGAGAGCAAAATAGTTTTAGCATTACATTTTATATACAGCTATGAAGGGATTACGGGAAACCAAGACAGTCTCCTTAGAGCATTACTGAGAACTCTGGTTACAAGAGTGCTGTACACTTTCACCTTGAAAACATCACTTAAACCATGACCAAAGTTTTACCATCAAATGTTTTCTTATTTATGTAGACAAGTTATTTCATTCTGTCATTACTTTTACTGTATTTCTGCTGCCAGATATCAAAACCTGAGTCAGCTGTATTGAGCAATGACTTGTTTTACTCATTTAAAGTCCTCTAAGTGCTAGCACCTTTGAAAACCTCCATACACCATGTTGTAAACATTTTAAGATCTTCCAGAGAGTTTTGTTTGGTTTTTCTCCCTTCAACGCAGGAATGACTGCTCTGTCTGAAGCAAACTACATGCTGCACAATATTGCTTTCGTTATTTTCCACGTAATCAGTTTGGAACAGGCTATGAAAGTTTGATGTGGAAATGTTCTGTTAGAGAAAAAAAATCAGAAGAAATATACCATTCTGAACCAGTGGAACCAAAATAATCAAAACCTTAACACAGTTTTTTCCAGTCACTGGGATGGAAGGAGACTTGAATGCAGACACTGGAACAAGTAATTGGAAACATCAGTGCTTGCATGCTTAAGTGAAAAGATAAGCAGTATTTGCATTTTCTCCATCATCTTCCTTGTATATGTGCAAGATTTTATAAAAAAAGTTTATCACAGACAGCTATGACAGAACATGATGTAATTTAAAAACAAACAAAAAAAACAAACAAAAAAGCACTAGAAATCAAAGGCAACCAAGATAACATACATCTTTCCCAGAACATTTTTCTCAGCTACATAAGGTGTGCATATACCAAGGTCTAACACACTTAGCTGCACCACATCAAGTCAAGCTGTCCAAGAGCATACACAATTTTGCTTACAGGAGTATATCTCTTCCACAATTTTTCAAGTTTACAAGTAATTCCCTGTATTGGATTATGCTTACTCAGAAGTACAGATAATATTTTGTTTCAATACTACTGTTTGTTTTTATGACATATTCAGAGATGAGGCAAGACGTAAGATTAAGTGCAGGGAAGCATTTCAGACCCCAAAAATGCAATTTTTAAAACTTAGCTATACATGGTTAAAACAGGTAGACCTGCCAAGAGTTGCATAAAATGATTTTTTATTTCCCAAAGATGAGCAACAGAGCAAACGGTGAGCAACTCAGCAAATATCAGCTCTTCTGCATCATGGAATTCATTATGGGTGTCTGAATGATTCAACTTGCATTTTTTAATATCTGCTAAGACAGAATTATAAACTGAGTAAGTTAATATATGTGAATTAAGTACCCTTAAGAAATCAAAGAATAACGTTGACTCCTGGAAGACACCCAGAAGATCCAAAGATGGAACAGAAGGTTGATTATTACACTCCTGCACAATCCAAGCAAATTGTTAATATATTGAAAACATTCATGTCTGGCATTTGCACCTGCTGGATATCCAAATTATTCTGTCCCAAAACAAGTTTGATAACCATCTTCTTTGTAGCTGAAAGCAGCCAGAAAACAGTTCATTTTTTTAAAACAAATGGAATGGAAACCTTTCGTTTTTCTTTCCCAAGCTTCAATTACAACAGTCAAAGCCAGAGACTTAAGCAAATAAACTTCAAAATAGCCATTTGTTACAAGTAGCAAATTACCATGAACAATGAACTTGTTAAGAATCCCCTCTAAAAGCACGACACACACAAACAGGCTACCCAGCAGAAAAATCTGTTAACAATTTTATTTCTTTTGTCATGTTAAATATTATGGGACAGGACTGTTAAGGATGAAGAACTCTCAACAATGCCTCACAAGGAATAAGAAAAAAATTCTGCCATGATATTAGCAAAGTAAGGTAAGGAGAAAATTTACACAGTAAGAGGCACCATTTCCCACAGAATACCTCTTGTCATATTCCTGAATGAGTGGGATTAGCAATCTAATAAATCATTTGTCAAGAGGTAACAGCAACAGATAAAATTTTAAAGGATTATTAAAATAACATTTACAAGACTCAACAATTTTCGAATTCTTATTAAAACCACAGAGAGAAAGAACAATTCTTTATTAATGAATTTTCATAAAGGACTGACTGTGCAACTGATACCTGCTATTGATGACTGAATGTACAATTTTGTCCAGCAGCTGAACAGTTTGTCTTTTCAGATTGTGTTTTCTAACCGTGCGAGATCATTGAAGGCAAAGCCTGTTATGATGCTGTACACAAGAATGGCTGCTCAGGCCATACTACCCATGATGTGGTAGGTAAACAAACCTTTTCCTGGCCAAGAGAAAACAAAAACAAAAAAACAAAACAGAAAACAAACAAACAAAACCAAAAAAAAAAAGGAAGCTGCAGTTTTGCATGCTTCTCTCACTCATTCTTTCTACAAGATGAACTTCCCTAGAAAGAATCCAATGAAAATGGCTGCAATTACAACAAGAAGTGAAGGAAGAGAATTAGAGCCATTATCTCTGAGGGCCAAAGCTGTGGGTGATCCAGATTTATCCGAGTGCGCTACCTTTCTGAGCCTCAAGCCTTCATCCTGAGGGGAGGAAAAAACACAGATGGAAAAGAACCATAAATACATAACTAGGATAGTAAAAACAACTCAAGAGGCCATATTTACTGGTGAGTATTTAAATAAAAGTTAAAAAAAATCCTCAACACATACAACATTACATCACACCGAAATCCAAAACATGAACACAGAAAATCACATTTTAAATAAGGACAGTAATTCAGTCTCTTCACTAGTTTCTCTGCTTAAAAATATACCAAAAATCTTGCTAGGCCCAATGAAGCATTCTGCTCTTACTTAATATGTGTCAAAATTAAATAGCAGTAATTCCTTATTGTTAAGGAGAAACATCTGCTTTGTTTCACATCAATGTCATCAGAATAACAGGTATGGTGTTATCATATTATTTCAGAGTTATTTAAAAGGCTACCATGGCCAGTGAAATTGTCATAACTGTTCCAAAAGCAAATATATAGAAAAGATACATAAAGTCAGGTATCGACTAGTTACAGGTCACTGAAATGACACTTTTACATAAAGAAAGTAGTGTTTGCTTACCTTTTCTGGCCAAACAATTGCTCTTGCTCACTAGCTGTTTGTAAACAAAATATTACTGCTCTGGATCTCACTTACTCATTACTACTGAAAAATGAAGAAGCACTTTTCAAAAGCTACTATTCAGTAGTTTTGACTTAGACTTAAAGTAACTAAGATCACCTTTAATAGGACCACTTCATTTTAGAAGAAAACTATGCAGCTTCAATGCCTCATCTGTGACAATCACAAAGTCTCAAATCACTGACAAGTTCAAAATACACATTACATACAGGTGAAATCATATTATGAATCAATCATGACATTCTAACAGCTTTATCTACTTGCTGGAATATACATCTTTTGGCCTAATTACAAACCAGACCTTTCAATAAAGAAGCATGGAGCCACATCAGTATAAACGTGGATGCAGAACTTACTCTCAGGTGCCGATTTTCATCTGTCAGCTTCATAATCTCTGCCTGAAGTCTTTTGCACTCCTCCACCAGTTTCCTTGTTTCAGTGTCATTAAGTGAAACACTATGTGGTTTTGGCATCGGTCCATCCTGTTTAGATGTGTTCAGTACTGGAGCAGATTTGCTTGCATCTATATCATTCTAAAAACATCAAGAATGATTTGAGAATTTACTTACCTAGAGAAGAACGATCCACAGCTTAAAAGTGAAACAATGAAGCTACTAATATAGTTCAATGAGGTTTATATTTACAGTAAGCTGAACAGACATGCTGACAGTTCAATTCTGATTAGCTCAAGTATTAAAAAAGCAAGAGAAGATAGCACTTTTTACATGGTACTACACTCTACTGAGACACAAATTAACTTTAGCTGCTTAATACCGACCCAGGAGGCAACCAAAAGACGGCATAAAATACATCAAAGAGCATTTGAACCTGGGGGAAAAACTGAAAGCAAGAAAGTAATCCTGCAATAGTAAGAAGAAAAACTAAGTAAAAGAGGTCATGTCACAAACTCCTATGAAGTATGTGTGACACAAATGTCTTGCACTTACAATACCTTTTAGTGAAGGAAAATAAAGTACTGCACAAACATGACATTTAAGTCTCACAGCATCTGAAATACACATTACTAGTTTTGAAAAGTCACAAAAAGCTACGAAAAGAACAGTATTAAAATTAACAATCTAATTCTCAGAGCTCTGCTCAAAATCACACAATCAGAGAATAGTTTGGGTTGGAAGGAACCTCAAAGAAGATCTAGTTCGAATCCCCCCCAACAATGCACATGAACAATTTTCACCAGATTAGATTGCCTGAAGCCTGATCCAACACTGCCTTGAACACCTCCAGGGATGGGCATCCACAATTTCTCTGGGCAACCTGTTCCCTCTCCTCACTACCTCCTGAGTAAAGAATTTCCTCCAAACATCTAACCCAAATCCTTCCTCTTTTTTTTAAATGTTTAAAAGTTTAAAAAGTTTAAAAGTTTAAAATTGTTTCCCCTTGTGCTATCAGGATCTGCCTGTGTTAAAAGATGCTGTAATGAGGTGTCCATGGAGTCTTCTCCAGGTTGAATAACCCCAGTTCTCTCTGCCTGTCTTCATAGGAGAGGTGCTCCATCCCTGTGAGCATCTTCATGGCCCTCCTCTGGACTTACTCCAACAGGTTTGCATGCTTCTTATGCTGGGGAACCCAGAACTAGACTCAGAATTTCAGATGGGGTCTCACAAGGGCAGAGTAGAGGGAAGGAGAATCTCTTCCCTTGACCTGCTAGCCACATTTCTTGCAATGCAGTCCCAGATGCAATTTGCTTTCCAGCTGTGAGCACACACTGTATATTCATGTCCAGCTTTTCAACCATGGGAACTCCCAAGACATGGCAAGACTGACTGCCAGTGAAGACTGAGGCAAAGAACTGAGTACCTCAGCCTTCTCTGTATTTGTTGTCACCAGTTCTCTTTTCTTGTTATCAGGGGTGTTCACTCTCCTTGTCCTTTCCTTTCTGACATACTCCATACTTACAGACTTCCTTCTCATTCATTACTCATCACATCCCTTGCCACATCCAATTTTATCTGGGCCTTAGTTTTCCTGATCTCATCCCTACATATCCCCAAATCATACCCCTGTACTTCCCAGGTCACATGTCCCAGCTTCCACTGGCTGAGCATTGCCTTCTTACTCCTCAATACAAGGAGCAGATCCTTGCTCAGCCATGCCATTTTTCAGCCTACCTTTCTTGATTTCTTACACATCAGGATGGAAAGCCGTTGCACTCTAAGAAAAGTTGGTCCTAAAAGGACCTAAATGTTGGTCCTAAAAAGACCTAAAGGCCTTTAAGAGTGGTTGTAAAGAGCTGACTTTTTAATTAAAGAAGAAGCTCCTGTATCCCTAGGGACAGTTTCTTAGGAGAAAGTGCAAAAGGAGGTAGTTTTGTATAACCCATTAGACTTCTCTCACTACATTAAGCACTTTATAAAATTAAAGCCAGAAAGTAGATAACTAAGTGCCTCAATAATAGATGCTCAATCTTTATGTTTTCTTCATCTCATAAATTATCCTTTATCAAAAAGAAACAAAAAACAACAAACGAACCAAAAAAACCCAGGAAATCCTTACATCTCCTTCCCCCCAAGATTAAACCGAGATTGCATTGGAAAACTATAAAGTATAAAAATAACAGTAAGATCATTTTTTGGCACTGCTCTCCATTACTGGAGTTTTTAAAGATGTGATTGGACAGTGTTCCCTTTCAGACAAGATCTTAGACCAGATGGTACTTCAAGGTCCCTTGAAACCTGGGCTGTTCCATAATTCTGTGAATCTTTAAAAAGTTGTTCCTGTTTAATTTAGTACAAATTCCACCAATTCATTTTATCATTACATCAAATAGATTAAAAAAACTCTGACATTTCTGTGAGATCCTAGCAATCAGTGTATGGCAGTTTCTTATTCCCTACTTACCAGTTTATCATTTTCATTGGGCATTTCAAACACACATCTCAATTTGGAGTCCATTAACTCATCAGGTTTCGCTTCTTTCCACTACGAAAACAATTCATACAGTTACTTAACAGTACTTAATGTTGGACTCATGCAAATATCTCAACAATTCGTAAGTTTGCTCTTAGCACTGACTTCCTATACAGCTGAATACCGTGCTTAGCCCCCCTGCAATTTTCAGACTTTCTTATTAACAGTGCTTTTTGTTCACACTCACTGCTGTGAATTCAAGTCTGGAAATGAAAAAGAGTAAACTGAATGCAAGGATGAAACCAGAGGTTTGTATGAAATAGACAACACAGTGGCTTCTTAACACACAGTGAGAAACAAGCAGCATCTGAGTAAGTTTGAGAAAAAAGTTCTTGCCCTATTATTCGTCAGTAAATGAACTTATTGTATCCCATTTTGGAAGCACTGATTTTAAATAAAAGATGGAAAGACACCTATTAGTGACTCTACATGTGTTCTAGAGTAAATTTCTTTAGTTCTTTAAATTCTAGACTTTTAAACCACTTTCTCCCTTTACTGCATAACATGTGACAATTTGGGCCTAGGGAATTTTTCAAAGCTGTTTTAAAAAAACATTTAAATTCTAACGATTCTCAGTGTATTTAAGTAACTAAACTATGTTGCAATCTCTCTAGTGAACTGAAAATCAACTTTCAAAGCATGCACTTCGTGTAGTTGCCTTAAATTCTTAGGCTCAAGGACTGCTCTGAAGTCTGAAGCAATTTTTCTAACAGGTCCTCTACTGTTACCTCATAGGTATTACGGATTCAAATATTCAGGTTTTTCATAACAACCTTCCTATTTTTTTCAAGTAGCATTACCTATACAGTAACTTTTACTTGCAATTAGCAGTTTTCTGCAAGATCTGTTCTCAGTACTGTATACCTGAACTCACTAAGAAAGCAGCTATTTGAAAGGTATTTCTGAAGTTATTTTTTTATCTTCACCAAACAGGCATGCTTCATTTACCACACATAACCAAGAGCTACCAGAGCAAGAAAAACAAACCAGTTCAAAAATGCAGACAGATGTTAACTTTCATGTCTCCAAAGCTTCATAAAATCTAGGTTTTCCACTGCTTCCAGTGAAGAGTGATGCCACAGTAGTCTTTGCCTTCAAATAAGGGGATTGAGCCCAAACCTGAAAAGGTCTCTTGGATTTCAGCAATTTATAAAATCTCATCTTTGTCCTTGTTTTCCCTCTCCTTCTCTGCCTTGAGTGAAAATCAACTGTACTTGTGTGAACCCAAGCATTCCTTAAAACAGTTTGTAGAATTAGAAGCATGTGCAATGTTGACCTCCGTCTTAGGATATACTTATGTGGGTCCATATACACCCTAAAAGGCACAGTCTGACAGCTGAGGGCTTCATTTCCATTGCTGCCAGCCAGTAAAATCAGAAACAGGCACCTTACTTCTGAACTAACAAGCACAAACCTACATATCTTCTTTCTGGATCTTCCATGAGACCAACCCAGTCTAAGAACTAAAGTTACAACATGTCCTGTTAAAACAGAAAATAAATCTATCATTTCTGCTGTGTTTAGCCTCGTGGTATCTTGTAGGGAGACGCATCTTAGTCTTGAAAAGGTTTTAATTCATTACAATCCCATTCAACATTTCACTTAAACACTTTTCATACCAAATGAACCCATTTTCATAAGCTTCAGGCTTGTTTGAATATACTCTTCATTTCTTCAAAATCAATCCATTTACCCCTTTCAAATTAGCTGCATATAAAGGTAGACAGACGATGCTCATATTTTAACACTGAACTGACCTTACTTTAGAGTCACTACTATTTCCATTCAATAACCTCTAGGTTAATCACCACAGACAAGTTCTAAGAACTGACTTTCTATTTCATATTAAAAACTCTGAATCACATTTGAAGTCACACTTGTTCAAACAAAACCCAATTCTTCTTCAAAAAGAAATTGTAAAAATGTGATTCATTTACAGTTAAGCGAGGTTTTTTTAAGAAAAATAAATACAACAGCCATTTTACTCCATTTTTACTTACCACTGCCTCCATATCTGTAATATTTGGTGGTGCATAGGTTGTTTGTACCATAAACTTGTGTTTACTCTTCTCATTTGGGTCATAGTCAAAAGGCTGCAGCATTACTGTTACAAAGGAAAAAATAAAATTAACTGATTCTTCAGTTAATCACTACAGCAAGCATGCTACCCACTTTAGATTTATTCCTCATTAAACAGATACTGAAAGTTAAAATGTAAAGGCAGTGCGAACACTGTAGAAAAGGAGACTGAAAGGTCAGTCTTGTGTGGCTGACATGATTATTTCTGTAATTACTATAGGAAAAGACATTTCATACACAAATATGAACAAACATATCTTGTAAAAGAGATGAAAAAAATTACATCTAAATATGTGTATATGGGAGTAGACTTGCAACTTGATCTACCAGAGGATAAGGATCCAGTGAACTGGAGAGATAAATTATTTGGTAGTGTACCTACACCTGTCTTCCACAGAATGGGAATCCCAGTTCAGTATATCTTTATAAAAAATTAAGAGAAGCAGAAGCAGTTTCAGAAAAATATAAGAAAAATTACATGGAGTCCTAACAGTTTTCTGTGCATGTAATTATTTTATAGCAATGAAAAAGCTATGGCAGAGAAACTGATATAGCTAGAAAAATGCAAAAGCAGAAGGAAAAACATTAACAAGTATCAAGCTGTGAAGGAACAAGAGTAACATGCTATATTATGAAAACAAACCCAACAACAAGCAATTTCTGTTAACAAGTTAACAACAAACAATACATGGCAGGATAATAAATAGTAAATTTAAGGTATCAAGGTAAAGAAAAACAGCTCTTATGGAATTTTTATTTTTGGAAAACTATGAAACAACATGGCTGAAGAAGGTTATTTAGTGATTCACAATTGAAAAGTAATAGATGATTAGAAAATGTCATTGGACTTCCTTAAAATGACTGTCAAATCACATCTCCAAAAATGACTCTAAAAACTGGCTTGGCTCTGAATTAGCAAGATGCTTTAAACATGCTGAAGACAGCTACCTCAACGTTCAGTTTTGAACACAAAAGTTTCAGCCCATGCTATCCTATAGCTACTTCTCTCTGCACAACAATGTGAGAGAAATCTATTTTTAATTATATGAAAGATGACTCAGCACTGAAAACCTTCAGTTGGGAGACTGATGAGATAAAGTGGGTCACTAGAAAAATAATCTGCACACTTATCTTAGCAAATGACCCAAAAGAAATTACATGTTAAAAACAAAAAGATGAAGTTGACGCTTTGGGGAAGAGAACTTAGTTCTGAAAAGCACTGTGGAATCACTGTAACTAAACAACTGCACTAGAAAACATCTTGAGGTCACTGTAGCTGAATAACTGCATGAGAATCCAGTAATACAGAAATAGGCACATCAAAGACTTCCTGCTATGCCAACTGAAGACTTGAGCAGTGTGACATTGCTCCCCTTTACTGGAGATCCTGAAGCCACAATATGGTTTACAGTTCCAGTACTAACTCATTTAAAACACCAAAATATTTAAAGCTTTAAAAGGATTGATTTGTAATGATGAAAAAAATAGGATGTAATCCCTAAGTCTATTAAATTCCCTAAAGAGAAATGCCAACAAATCTTGATTGTTATACTGAACTACCCACTGGAAAAATCCCAGATACCAGCTCAAACACACAGCTAAGGCAAAATGGCTCTAAGTTTAGTTGAAGACAGAAATAAAGAAGTTTTTGACTAATTGAACTTTAGATCAATTCTCAGTAAAATGATCTTTCATCCCCAAGTCAGTGATTAAGTCCACATGAGTCCAGATGCTGGATTGCCCAGAGAAAGCAATAATGAAATTTTAAAGGGCTCCATTATACCAATCATATTTGATTAGAAAATGTCCATTTTCTTGAGAAAAACAACTAGATACAATTAGAAACTGTTTTTTTCTTAAATGCAATGAACTATGAAATGTTACACTTTAAGCATATCAGAGCAGCCAAGAAATGCTCTACTTCAGGATACAAACATGAATGTAGTAGTCTGAGGCAAAGGTAATGTTAATGTCATTGCCCATTTTCAACTTGCTTTTACTGCCTTCTAAGTGCCACAGATAAATGTGACCAAGGCAAGTATTTCTATAGAGAGGATTTTTTCACGTATCATTGCAGCTCTACATCAAGTTGCCATCCCACTAATGAGGGGAATCTTTTTATTTAAAAATAAAGTAGTTTTCAAAAGCTGACATACTCCAGTCAGTCTTTAAGATCAAGCATTAGGGAACTGTATCAAAGGCCTTAAAAACACTTAACCTACAACTGCATATATATGTTTTTACCTGAAACAATTACAGATGATCCTGGGTCAATAATTCCACTGTTTGGCCTCACACAGTATCGACGAGGTGCTGTGGTCTTCACTTTGAAGCATACTTTTCTATCCGACGGATTTCGTAGTTTAAGATTTGTAGTTACTACATCTGTAAAGGGACCTGAAAAAAAGGTTGGTCTTTTTTAGATATACATGCATCTGTGGAGCAGAAATCTTTTAATACAGCACAAGTAACTCTTAAAATATATCTTGTTGCCAACAAACTGCTAAAAGCAGGGTAAATCATACACCTGTTAGGCACATACACTGTGTTACATGCACCTTAGTTGTAACAATATACATTAGAGCAATCAAGAACTCTTAAATATTACAACAGACTCAAGCTGCTGGCACAAGTGGTTCATATATGTATATGCTATTCTTACCAAATCATTCTTAATATTTGAAATACCTAGAAGGTGCTGATCACATGCAGAAGTAAATTTTGCTGAATTTTTCTTCAGGAATAGATGCAACACATTCTCTGGAACTATTTCAGTTGTTTACAGAAAAAAACCACTGCAACTAAAATATAGTCACTGTTCTTGAGATTTCAACTTCTGTTGCCTTCTGAGCTACATCAATCTCATCTTTCAAACTCAAAAAAGGTGGAAGAGATTATACTCTGTTTATGCATGTACTCTAACTGATCCCCAAAAAAGCAGAAGTTGCTATTGCAGTTGCCATCTTTATCTATTCAATGCAGCGTACTCTCCAAACTGTATTTATGTTAAACCTTCAGGACAGGAATTCCTTCCAAGTTTGGACAAGAGGCATAATTTCAATATCAAGCTTCAAAGCTTGATCTTCCAGCAGAGATCACCTTCATGCAATGCCACACAATAACAGCACGAATAATAAGGTTCACAGCATTCTGAGCAGCGTAAATCCTCATGTTTGTGTCGTCTGAAAGCAAGACTGCGAGGGCTCTAGAAAAATGGTACTTCATATGAACACGAAATTTATTCCAGAATATTCCATGTGTAGATTAACTTTTAAGAACCTTCTTTATAGTTATTTAAAACTATACATTAAATTACTACAAAATAATTTTTATCAGTATTGGAAACACAACAACTTTCTCATTAAAAAACTACAACGGAAGTAAACATCAGATTAAATTGAATGAAAAACATAAGTGATACGAACAAGTGGCAAGGTACAACAAAACCACCAATTGCATGAGACATAGGAAGTCAATTATTTTCTGAACATCTTATCCCACAGATGTCTGCACTCCTCTGATGGAAACAGCTCTGCCCACTATTGAAAACGCTACTACACTAGAGGGCTCCCTATTTGACTGATGCCTTTATTTCTGTAACTCATTCCAAATACTTGATTTTGAGAGAGCATTAAACAATCCTAACACAAAACACCAAGATACAATACATAAACAGTAAAAAGATAATTACTGAGAACCAGAATACTGAGATATAGATGAAGATACTTGTGAACTAGGTTTACAATCAGTGAGGTTCTTCTGACAAAACAGGAACTGGTCACTTCACTTCTGTTCTGACTTTATATGGTAGATGAAATAAGACATCCTCCCAACACAGGCAAATTTGACAAAGCCCTCAAGATTTACAAAATTACTTTAAAGTTTCCTGCCACTCATCTTTTTGATGATTCTTGCAAGATCCAGTCTTTACCTATAGAGGGAGATCCAAAAATAACTCCCATCACCCATACCACAAACTGAACTAAAACTAGGCAGTTGAATACTCTTCTCACTCTAAGACTGGTGATACACTCATAACACACCAAACATGTATTTTTTTTCAATCTACACACACTTTTTTGAGGAAGTTATCCTGGGAGTTTTACTAACAACCACCTAAGCTATTAGTAATCTAATAACCACTGCTTTTGCAGTGCCCAGAGGCAAACAGCACCTTGGATCTGGCTTTCAAACTTGTGGGTTACTTTTTTTTTAACTACAACTCTAGGCAACCTGAGGAGCTCTGCTTCTCAATCTTCTCAACTAATTTTACTACAGACATTTTGCACAAAGGAAAAAAGACAGTTCAGAGGCTCATTTTGAAAAGCACAGTCATCATGGAAAGGAGCTATACTATTCAAAGCCAGCTTGTTTCAAAACAAAGCAACAGTGAATTTATAAACTGATGATAAACTGGTTCTTAAACTAAAAGATGTTCAGTTTCTTTTGTGACATGAAAGGTCTCCTCAAGCCTGCCTCTTTAAAGTACGCAACAATGAGATAGGATTCAAAATATTCTTCAAATTACTCTGATATTTACTGTCACGTTTCAACACCGCAGATAATTAAAAGAAATCTGCTTTCCTTTCCCAGGTACATGAATGCAGTGACCTCCTTTGCATTTCCTGGGAACTTCACAAAAAAAACCTTTTAGCTGGAGGACATTTTTAGAATCAGTCATTTCTTTCAAAGGTGACTGAAATCTTTTTCAAGGTCTAGAGGATGCTTATGACAGCTTTACCTTTTACCTGCTTTCTAAAAGCTTTGAAGAAAATAGCTGTATAAAGCCTCTCAAGACTTGCAACCATCAGATTTAATAAATAGGTGGTAAAAATTGGTGCACAAAAGGAAAAGATGACTGAATTTCACTGTTCCTGTAGAACCCAGCTGTCTGGTAGTTTAGTGGCAGACCAACAGCATGGATCTGAGCAGGGACAGGCAGGAACAGACAGAATAATAGTAAATCAGAAAAAAAATATCTAGTACCTTTTGGAGTCACATGATCTAGGTTAGCATGACATACCCTTCAAAAAAGAAACTAAAGAAGAAAGATTCTGGAGTTGTCTATTATGCCAACATAAGCAGCACTACCTTTGAAGGAGTGGGGAAATGAAGTACAAGCTGGCAACAACAGCCTAAGTGCAAAAGCCTGAACTATGACCATTCTTCAGAAAAAATGTGAGGCAGGGGCAGAAGAACCAGGAAGGAGAAATGTTTGGATTGTACTACATAGACTGACTGTAAGCAAGGAAAAGAACTGGCAAAGATGGATACAAACATTCTGCTCATGCATCAAAATGGACAAATGCACACTCCCTTCATCTCAATAAATATTCACCTATACCAGGGCATTATTATAATCTCAAAAATAGTATCTCACCTGCTGCTTGCATGACACTGAGGTCCAAAGAGATTTTTATTTAAGCACTTAAATCTCAAACAGGCTTACACAGAAGCTGTGGTAATTCAACAAATAAAATCCTCAGGCTATATACCTATGTAACATGATGTCTAATGACAAGAGGTCACTGCTTAATAAACCTATGATCTCAATCTAATAACTTCTGGAAGTCAAGAGTTACTTTAGAGGGGACAGTGAGTTCAACAACTTTCTTGGTAGTGTAAATTCAAGACACCAATTCCAGCATCCTCCTGGAATGAAGGCTGTGAGAGTACGAGTTTGTTCCAGCTGGTTTTGAATGTAGCAGTGACTTCATGCCGTAAGTTTTCCTGTCACTTTGACTAACAATGGTCTTAGAAAACAACAGACATCTGCCTAATCATACTCAGAAATACCAGACATATCCAAAAACGTTGTGTGCTGGGTTTCTATTTCAGCTATCTTGCAGTGCAGTCACAACACTAATGCCAGGGTTGCCTCTGGCAACTACACAGCTTGGACTACAGCAACTAGTGGGCAGGAAGAAATGCCATAGATTCTGCAGAGCCAGTTTCTAGTGCTGAAACAGTGCCAAGTTTCCCAGCTTGCCACAAGCTTGTCAGTTATGCTGCAGTAAAACCAAAATATAAGTATTATTGGACAAGTAGGACCTATACAGAGATCTTTTTCATCGTCATTTTCACTTCAGATTCAGGTCTCCTTCACCATCCCAGCTTCAAAAGCCATTTTTCTATCTGAGATGGTCAAACATCAGGGAAAAAATGATGATGTCACCACACCTTCCTTGTGTGGGAAGGAAGAACTTAGATAAATCTCCACAGGCTTAGTACCCCTGGGAAAGGTAAGAGACTCATGTTAGTATCTCCAGCTGTTGGCAGTACAGAGTTAACAAAGCACTCCTGAGAAGGGAGCAGATCAGCAAGAAGCTCCATTCAAAATTAGTAAGGCTGTCATAATGTACACAAAAAGCCTGTCTTAAAATACCACCTCTACCTAAAACTGGATAAGAAGAAATTATAATTTTATTAAATTACACAAAATCTTTGATAATCAGAAAGTAGATCACTTGTAGAGTTGTACAAAAATGAGCATGCATTATTAAATAAAATCAACATTTTATGAAACAGTTTAAGCGTTAAGCATATTGTGCCCTCTTCAATTTAAGGCAATGAACTGTAGCTGTTGCAAAAGCCAGTATCAAAGCCAACTCTGCCAGTGAATTAAAGTTTATTTAAGCTGTAAATTGGCACCGCAAAGTGATACATTCAGCCACATCTAAAAACAATGTAAGTACACATAAAAAAGTACACAGACTGGCAAAAGGAATCCAAATTCTTTAAAATGTGTTAAAGTATTAATTTCAAAAACTATGGGGATTATATGCTTTAAAGTGGAACCTGTTTGTTCACAGCTGCTGCATCGTATTTTAATTTCCAGGAGTGCTCGAAACATACAGAACGCACTAAAAAAACCTCAGGGTAGTTTTCTTTGGGTGCATAATAAAGTCAGGTTGGGCAGACAAAGAAAACTCATTTACCATATTTAGCAGTTTTAGCCCTAATAAAGGAGAAATTATCTCAAGTCCAAATAAAAACTAATACTGATATTGTAAACCAAGCAAGATAAATTTTGAGACCAAGTAAACTGACCTTTCGGATAGACCTGAAAGGACAGAGTAAGACTCCAGGAACTCATTCTGGCAGAATCAAACGGAGCAATGGAAAAAGAAAGAGCAAGTTAAATTGAGAAAGCTCCATGTAATCTATGTATGTAAAGTATGATGTAATACTGATTTTTTTAATTAGGCCAAAATTTAATTGTTTTTCTTTCCCATCATTCGACATAGCAATCACAGAATGGCTGTGGCTGGAAGGGACCTCTAGAGGTCATCTGGGCTGTCAGTGGTAGGTGTCCTTCCTTTTGTTCCTTCTCACCTACTGAACTTTTTCCCCATTTAGTTTTGGGAAACCTGACTGCTGATACTTTAGTGAAGTGCTTAAGAAAGACAAAGACTTTGGCTGGGCCCAGGGGGAAGGTAAAAGGGAGGGCAGGGGCAGTTGTTGGGGAGCTGGTTTCTTCGGCTTGAGAGCAGGACACTCTCTCGGAGCTGCTGTTGCTGGGGGAGAGGAATTCGCCATCACCCAGACAGAGCTGCTGCTTCTTCTTCTTTGTGGGCCTCGCACCCCTGTCCTGCCGGCCGTGCTGCAGCGCCAGCTGCCCCCGCAGAGCTGCTGATCCATCCCATCCACCGGCCCGGGATTCCTGCTCATTCCTGCAGCTCCAGCTGGGTGTTCCTCAGAGCCCTACAGGAGCACCGGGACTGACTGCCCGCAGGGGGTTTCTGAAGCAGAGCCTCTCCTCCATCCCTCCTGACTCGGCAGAGAAGGCTGCCACGAGGTCCCTGTTTCTGTTTTATTGTTAATGCTGTTGTTTGCTTGCCTGGTTATACATACTAGTAAAAACTGCTATTCCTATCCCCATATCTTTGCCTGAGAGCCCCTTGATTTTCAAAATTACAGTAATTCGGAGGGAGGTGGTTTACATTTTTCTTTTCATTCCAAGGGAGGTTTCTGCCTTCCTTAGCAGAAGTCTTCCTATTTTCCAAACCAGGACCCTGCTCAAGCACGGGGTACCCAGAGCCAGCCACCTAGCACCATGGCCAGGAAGCTTCTGAAAATATCCAAGGACAGAGACACTACTAGCCTCCCCAACCTGTGCTACTACTTGGTCACTATCAGAATAAAAATGTGTTTTCTCATGTTCTCATGTCCTGTGCTTCAAGACGTGCCCATTGCCTCTGGTCTACTCGTGGGCACCCATCTCCATCCTCTATGCACCCTCCCTTCAGGGATTTTATACACCAGTAAGATTCTCCCAAGCCTTCAGTTTTCCAGGCTGGAGTAGTCCCAGCTCTCTCAGCCTTTCCTCACAAGAGAGATGCTCTAGTCCATCACCTTCCTGGCCCTTCCCTGGACCCAGCACTCCAGCTGTGGCCTCACCAGTGCTCAGCAGAGGTCGAGGATCACCTCCCTCAACCTGGTGGCAATTCCTCCTAATGCAGCCTGGGACACAAAGAAGCCATAAGGTTTCCTTGCAGCAAGGGCACATTGCTGGCTCATGATCAACTTGGTGGCCACTGGGATGTCCAGGGCAAAGCCGCTTTCCCGGCTGGTAAGATCCCAACCAGTACTGGTGCTTGGATGGTTATTCCTCCCCAGCTGCAGGACTTTGCACTTTTTGCTGAACTTCACAAGGTTCCTGTCAGCTTGTTTGTCCACCTGCCAGCTCCCTCATCACACTCGTGTGTACATTCCACCAGAGTCCTTGGACTTACTATATCTAGCTTACTTAAGTATTCCTTGACCAGATCATCTTCCACCAGAGATACTGAAGAAAAAAGACATCTAAAAATGAGAAATACTTTTGTTCCACAGCAAGTCAAAACTACTTTGAATATCAAATAAGAAAATTAATCTTAAAATATACACAAAGCACTTTACTGCTCAAAATCGAATTTTATAGTACTTTTTGAAAAAAGCATAGGTGACATAGCAGACACGAAAGTGAGTAGAATGTTTCCATAAATTCATTTTAAGAAATTAATATTCAGACTTCTATGAAAAACAATCTGAAGAGAATATATAACATGCATTGCCAATGAACATAAATAACTCCTTCCCCTTGAAATACCAGAACCATGACCAATTAAATACCTTCTCCAACTGGAAGAAAAATCCCAACTCTAACAAATCACCTACATTAAAATTATTCATGGTCTATGAAGCATAATAGCTTAGGTTTCATGGATTAATACTTAAACATGCATATGAATGATCAGGAATAATCAGTGGATGAAGGTGAGAGATTAATTATACCTACAAATAACCATGGCTCTCAGGAAGATATTCATATATTAGAACAGCATTACAGAATCTTTCACTTCTTATTCTACCCTGGCACTTGAGAAGTAGCTATGTTTTATCATCAATCTGCATGTAAAATATAGAATGCAAAAGAGGCTTTATAAGAAGCTGACACACCTCAATGTCCACAATTTCTGAGGGCTGATTCTAGGCTACCACTGTTTACAAGGGGTAACATCAGATTTTATCTGAGCTCCCCATGATGACATGCTGTCAGCATTCATGCTGCTGATGTGTCTATCATAGACTTTTCTTTCTAAAAAATGCTGAGACAATGCCCATTTTTTTAATCCTAAAATAGCTCATCTTCCTCTGTCAAAGGGGCAGAGCCTGCATATGGCTACACAGCTTATTAGAGATGCTGTGCAGACGCTGGCACGCATGCTTTACTGGGGGCTGGTGTAAGAGAAATGGGAGTTGAAACCTTTTGCCTGCCATTCTGACAGAGAAAAGGCAAAAATATAACACAGTGACATTTCAAAGCAGACAAAACATTTCCTTACATATTTTTTCTGGATCAAAACTTCTTCTTCACCCCATCCTGTGACTGAAATGTTGTCAATAGCCAAGAAACCACAATAAAAATGCAGTAAGCATGTATCTCAAAGGTAAAGTACAGCCACACACATCATTACCAGGAATTCTGGTCAAGAGAACATTATTTTCTTTATATACTGGATAAAATACAGACTAAATGTAGACTATCCTGCATTTAATGTTAAATATGGACAATGGTTTCTTTAGCCTCAACAACAACAAAATACCACTAGTAATAAGATGATATAACATGGAATAACTTCATCCAAAGATATCACTGCTGGCATTTAGCTTAAGCTTTCAAATCTAGCAGTCCAGGCTCAAATCAGTCATATATGTCTATTTTTCATATTTTTCCTACTGGAAGAGTGCCATTACTAAAGAAGTGTCTGGTTTCTAACACCAAAGGGATGCTTGTAACTTAAACTTAACCTCCATAATATTGTGGATTTCTTACTTGCAATTCAGTTTTATGTGATTACATTGTTATTCTTGCCAAAGACATATTAAGAGCATACTAAAATTGGTAGCTCTTATTTCTACTAGGATAGTCTTCAGGATCTAATCATAGAGTAGTATTCATGCCAAAGCACTACTAAAATAATAAGAACAGTAGAAATATTACAATGGTGCTAAACTTGGAACATTTAAACCATCAAATTATCCCCCCAAAGTCCTGAAGCAACTAATATATAGATGCAATCTTTCAGTATAGATTTAGTTTAGTAAGGGCTATGTTATAAAACCTTCCTGCTGGAGCAACTACTCTCTTTGCTTGCATAAGTTAGGATAACTAACGAGTTTGATATTTACAGAGGTTCTTAGATTTCCAGAATACTAGCATATTTGATCAACTGAATTAAATAAACAAGTTTTCCCTTTCCTTTTTTCTTTTAAATTTGCTTTGTATTTAACCTGCTATAGCTTACAAATGGTTTCAGATGTGCTGCTTAAAATATTCAAATATCCTGCAGCTTAAAATCCCTATACATCATCATATAAGAAATCTCCCATTGGATACACCCAACTGATCTGCATTGCAACATACAAGATACTTTTCAAACTCTATAGAAGTAATCAGAACACTTGTAATCATCTCAGATGACAGCTGTTGTGGCACATAGAAAATCAGTCTTCCCAGAGAAAAACTGATCTAAAGCTCTTGCCTTGCAATTTTTCCAATGTGCTCCAAGAACTAGTCAGAGGTCAGACACAAACATTGAACAGACCACCAAAGCTCTTGTTGTTTTCACTGGTTTCCTTGCAAGCAGTATCCCACCAGCACAACAAAGTAACTTTAAAAATTAGTCAAAATCGCAAGCTTCCCAGCATGGACAAAAAGCCCAGAAAAATCTGTAGAAAAAACTGAAACTGAACAGTTTTAGCTGTTGGACTGCTACATGGTATCCAACCTCAGCTCATAAGACCTCACAGAGCCTGGTCTAAACAGACTTGTGTATCAGACATCAAACCCACCGACAGACCTAGCTGACACTGGACGGCCTCCCAAACACACGAACAGTTTTCACCGCAGTTTCAGGGTGACTTTGCACAGGCAGAAGCACAGGCTACAGGTCTCCATTTCCCAAGCCACTGAAAGCCAAGTACAATCATTTCCTACAGTCACTCAGGTAAACAAACACTTGATTCAAACAGAAGTTGCATTTAGTTGGTATTGTCAATCAGACAGGACCACAAACTCCACTTCCTCATCAACTTCACATCCCAGTACTGACCCGAGCTAAGGCAGCCACACTTCTCAGGACCAGTCAGGTCACGTCTACAGAAGCAGCTGGAGTTCCCAAGCTGAGCTATAACATAGACTGTGCCTGGTAGACGGCTCGTGGACATTAAAATTAAACAACCAAACAGTTTTTACTTTCAGTGGGTCTGCTATGCTTACTGGCCTTATTAGCACCATAGTTTTAAACATGATAACATGTTAAATTACCATCATAGCCCTATGGACTAGAATGAGTAGGTTTATTTCACATGTGGAGCAATTATTCCCATGTATATGATTTTTAAAGTCATGGATATCCCTTTTTAAAAAAGAAAAAAATTAAACATATCTCAGTCAAGCTATTCCAATGTCTTGGAATATAACACAACATACTGGCTCTAGCTTAAGTACATAACTGTGTACCATTAATGCCCTACCAAACTTTCAAGAACATTGTAAACTCATGACCTAGGAGAAGCTTTCTGAAGTCCACATGAAACTAATAATCTTGTAAGATGGTATCTGACTAATTTAAAACTATTTTTGCCCATATAATTTTTAGAAGGTTGGTTCAGACTGACATGATTCAGATTCAGCTAAGTTTCTAATGATCTAAATACATTCATAGCGACTTGAAGCAAATTCATTTTTCCACCAATCCTATCCTTTAGTCTAGATGGATTTTCTTTTCCCTGGTGCTTACCTTCCTGATGTATTTATAGATAGCAATCAGATCCCCTTTCAGTCTTCATTTTGCTAAGATTAACAAGCTAAAGCTATTCTACTTCACTTGTGTTAATAAAGTTGTCTTTGCATCATTCCCATCTGGGTTCATTTTATCTCACTAGGTGTTGCTAGGGATGCATTCAGATGAAGCTTCATCAAAGCCAAAAATCTTGACATTAATACTTTCCTCACTACAAAATTATAGTCTTGTATTTGCCCCATTTCATGACTTGTCACATTCACAATAAACCCATTATTAAGTACTAGTCACCAGTTTTACTTCTTTTTCATCACTTCTAAAAAAAATGTTATATTATTAGCACACATCCAACTTTTTTTTTTGCATTCATCACATCTCCTAACCTTGCATTACCAGTGAGCTGTACCAGCACACTCCCACCCATACCAAGGTCATTAAGGAAAAATGGAACAGATTTTCCTCAAAAATATATCAAAATGTATTGAAGACAAGGAGTTAGTGACAGCCAAAATGGCTTTATCGTGGGCAAATCATGCCTGACTAATCTAGTGGCCTTCTATGGTAGAAATCAATGGACAAGGGTAGAGCTACACATCACCTACCTGGACATCTGTACAGCCTTTACTATGGTCCCCCCCAACATTTACCCCAAAATTAGAGAGATATGGATTTGATGCATGGACCATTAGGTGGACAAGGAATTGTCTGGGTGGTTTGTACAACCAGTTCCAGTCAATGCTGGAATGTTCAAGTGAAAACTAGTAGTAACAAGTGGCATCGTATCCCCCAGGATGCATACTGGGACCAGTATCATTCAGTGTCTTCATCAATGACACTGACAGTAGAAGTGACCCTCAGCAAGTCTGCATGTGACACCAAGTGAGTGATGCAGTGGATTCACTGGACAGAAGGGATGCCATCCCCTGGAACCTTGACAGGAGTGAAGGGTGGCCCCATGGGAATCTCATGAGGGTCCAGCAAGGCCAGGCACAAGGTCCTGCACACGGGTCAGAGCAATCCCCAATATCACAGATGGAGAAGGTCTCAGATTAGACAGCCACATTCTACCTGGGACACTGCATTTTATTCCATGTTCCATGACCCCAATGTCCTTATTCTTTCCTCTAAGGCTTTGCTTACTTGAGGCCAGACCAATTCAAGCACTGAAGTGTCAGAGTAAGATTTTAATCCAACTAAGAACATATTCTGAGAAACAAAGGGGAGAAAAATTCTGACTTGACTATTTTTTTAGATTTCATGCAAACACTTATTTTTCTTTTTATTTTTTTCTTCTTCCATGGTATTAAACACATGAAGTCCTACAGCAGGATTAATATTCAGCAAACTATCTTATTTCACAAGACCTTGTTCATATAGGAATGAACTGAAAATATGTTTTCCTTTACATAACCATCTATTTCTACATACTTTCAAATACTAAAATGAAATATGACATCTACATTGCTAAATAATTTAAAATGCCAGGAAATAACCTTACACAATCCAAAATAATACTAAAAGACAAGAGAAGCTAGAGGCCAAGATAACTACGCCCCATGTAAAGTTTAAGAAAAACTTCACCTTAAGAAAAACAAAGTTAGCAAAATTCTAACTGGTGTTTATGCATTTTATTTTCAAAATTATCTTAGTAGAGCAGTTTTGCTGATTTTTTTTTTCTTTTTATATAAATTAACTTACATTCACTTATCAGGTTCACCTGACACCACAAGCCTTGTAAACTGACAACTTCCAAACTGGAAAGTGTAATACTTATCTAATTAGTCAGGGTTGGTTTTCCATTTTTAATACAGTAAGTTCTCTTCAGAAACATTTTCTACTTGAATCCATGGCTTATAAGAGAAGCATGTAAACCTCTTTAGTGACTGATGGTCACAAAGATCTGGCTAACAATTATCTCCCAAAGACAAAATTGGCCAAAAAGTAAAACATTCACAAACCATGGTCAGGCCAGAACAGGAACAATTTATATTCCCACAATGGACAGTCAGTGCACTAAATATTCAGACCTATTTACTACTGCAATAAGACAGCTCCTCTCAAACTTTCTACTTTTCAACCTGGCCTTGAACAACAGTACACTGTTCATGCATAATAGAGAATGTTTTTATAATATTAATAAAAATGTCTTATGGTGATCTAGAACACCTGCTTATGCTATCAACAAGCAGCATGAGTAGGCAGTTTATAGTAATTACAAAGCAAAGGTGAAGTTTTTATACCAATAATAACTGGTACACATTAGAAGAGACGATGGGAGTTTGGAGTGTGTTTCACTGTTTGAGGAAGCAACAGCAATATTAAGTAAAACAGAGCCCTATAAATCTCAGGTAAAGGACAAAACTTCTAAATCTTCACTGCTGTATACCTCTATCATCACAGGAATGTATTCCATTATTGAATCTTAAAACAAATAACAAATCAGTTCTGCCAAAATATAATCTAACACTGTAATAGACCTGACTTCACAGATCAATATAACTCCCTTTTTACAAGGCAGTTTCAAACAGTCTAGCACAGTGGTAGAGACGATTGTATAACATAATACCACCTAATAAGCAACACCAGGTAAAAAACATTATCTTCCTTTTTCTTCCTCAACACATTCCCATAAATCATCCTGTTCTTTGATTTTCATTAACATGTATAATTTAAAGAAATTAAAATACTAACAAATACTGCATCTGAGCTGCGAAACAACATATAAAAGTACACATATAGGAAGAGCAAACAATTTCAAGAATCGCTCTTGTATTTAAAAGAAAAAAATAGTCAGACTATGTGTTGAATACTGAGTCATTTTATTGCCATTATGCAATTCTCAGCCAGCAAAAATATTAACTTTAATGGAACCATTTCAAAGTATCAGAAAGTCACAACTATATCAGTAATCACTTACAACCATATTTTCCCCCTCTACACTTCCACTGTTTAGTTTCAAAAATGTTCCTGAATGAAGGTACCAGAAAACTGGCATCCCAATCATCTTTTTTTTCTAACCTATCTTAGAAAATTGGGACATCAAGAATTTACTGGTACTTTGAAGAGAGCAAAACCAGGCATAAAATCTGACACAATCAAGATACTCTGCCTACACCAAAAGGCATCCCAGGCCAATTCTCGCAACAGACCTTGAGGGCAGGGGATGCATTTAACACTGAGCTATTTTTGCCTTTAAATTCCACCTTCTCGATTTGCAGTAATACATATCCCGTGGCTTTCAGTGTTACCAATAGCAGTGTAATGATTACAAAATAATCTACAGCAATGTTTTTGTATTATTTAAAAGGTTGTCGAAATCTGCATTTCAGAATGAGCTGCAATACTTGAGTGAAGTGCTCTCTGCCTCCCATGAAAAATCATTTGAACATATACCAGCTGATAGCTGATTTTATACACTGACAATTCTAGACTATGATTCAGATCAACAATCAGAAATTAGACATTCTCTGTAACACTGATCTCTCCTAGTAACTCAACCCATCAGAAAGAACATTTACTGCACACAGACACATTCCAAATTTTATTTTGGCCAGCTAAAGGAAGAGTGGCTCATTATTTTGACATGTTAATAAAGGTAACAAACTGGACTTCACACACTTGTAAGCAAGAACTTCAGTAAAGAATATCAATTTAGAATATTCAGGCATTTTTATAATCTTTTATTGCTAGTCAGACACCTCTGAATCACATGAAATTCAAATTCTGAACACTGTCTACCAATCTTCCAAAACTCATTAAAATCAACTAGTGCTGATTTTCAATTAGGTGTTGCAGAAGCATGTCTTATGACTGATTTAAACATTTGGAGAAGGTTTTTAAAGTTTATTTTAAAAAAAGACCATAATCCAAGACCAACTAAAACCATGTTACTTAAAATTGCAAAACTGGCTTCTTTAGCTTAAGGAAGAAGGAGTTTCCATAAAAGTGCTACAAATTTTTGAACTTAAAACCTCAAATGTTGCTATTAAACTACATGACTGCTTACAAAAAATATTAAAAAGCATATTTACTCAAAGGACACCAACTCCAGATTCCCATAATCTTCAGTAAACCAGAGCTACCAATAACAATTACATATCTGAGACACATGAGACACCAGTAAGATGTTCCACCTGCTAAATGGGTTGATTTGTGTTTCAATTCTTCCTATCCAGTCCTAAATATACTCCAACACCTTCAGATTTGAGAAGTTAAATACATTAGTATACAAAACAAAGCCAACCCACGGTTGCAATATGGCTGAAGAACCTGGATACAAGATCAGAATTTTGCCACAAGGCAAATTCTCAGTGCTCCATACTGAGTGTCTGAAAGTGGTATTACATAGTTTATCAACTGCCTCTTGGTTTCATCACTTTTAAGTATAATTTTTCCCCTTGTCACATTTGCACAACACTATGAAAAGCACTTATTTGTTTTGTCATTTTTCTTAAGGTATTCTTGATAGTTTCAGAATCCAAAGAAACCTACCTACCCAAGGGGGACAGAGGAATTAACCATGACCCAAACACTATTAATGACTGAAATTTCTGGGACTACAAGCACTATAAAAACAGGATTGCAATCTTGGACACCAAGGGAATCATGTAATGTGTTAGCTACAACAGGACATGTTCTTTAGGACTTCCCTTGAATCGTGCTGAATAAAATTCAAGGATAAATGTATTGCAGGCCTTATTTTTGCTGACAGAGTAAATTAGGTTATATCAATAAAAAAAGCAGTTTCATCAGGCAATGATAAATTTAAAGCCTTTTTAATTCCTCAAGATAAGTACTACATATCTTTTAATGAAATAGTTGTTTGTAAAGGGGTACACATTTCACTGTTACCCTAAAGGTCAGCAAATCCATTATAACTTCCTGAAGGCAAGAAAACCAACAAAACAATTTGTTCAATTCAAATGTTTAGACTTAAACTGGATCTCTGTTACATATGCATCAGCAGTATTAATAATAATAAAGACTGATTATTGTACCAATAAAATAACTTTGAATAACCTGCTGCACTGAAAAAATGTATAGTTTTATTCTTTGAACAAAGTTTTATGCTTTTCCTACACTATGCTACATTCATTCTGAGTCATATATTCTTTTTCTTACTAACCAATTGCTTTTTAAAAGGTGACACTCAGAATTCCCTACTGCTGGTACTGTATTCTTCAACACAGTACTTTAGAACTGGGTTAGTTTGTAGCCCACAAACCTTTTTAAACACCTCTAAATAATATGCAGTTATAAAATATTTCTTGAGAGTGCACTTGATGCTCTCTCAATTGACAGCACTTTCTGTAGTGTATTACTGCAATAGTACAGTAATGAAAGTGCTGCAGTCTCATTACACTTCATATTTTGGTTTTGCTTAGTCTGCTCTATAGAAATTTTCCTAATATATGCATTAGCCTGAAACCAAAGTTTATGCCTAAAGAATACACATTTCATGATCTAAGTGCCTAACACACAGCACAATAAAGATCACTGACTGACAAAAGCTTCACACAGACAGAATTTCTAATCTAGTATTTATTCTATCAACACACTGTTTCATATCACACCAATACAGCTTAGCTCCAGCTCAAAGACATCTCAACATCTGCAGGTTTTGAATTAGACACAGTATTTTTTTAATTTGAAAAAAAATATTTTCCCCCAACCTGCTCTTGCATCAACCTGTTCTGAACACAGCATAATGAAATGTGAGTGCAGCAGACTGGCAGCATTTTAACAATACAAAACCCAAGTGAAAATGACAAGTTCCTGCGACAGTTTTGACTCTGTGTATGAAAGTGCAATTTAAAAAAATTAAAACTGAATCTATGAAGAAATTAATATGCATAATTAGACAGATGTTGGGATTTAATTGATTTGACGGATCAATAAAACAAGCATAGTTTGCTAATTTATCTAAATGCTAGGCCAGATCAAAGGCATCTGGGGGGAATACAGTGTTCTCTTCTAATACAAACATTCATTTGTTCTAGTTGTCCATGGAAGATTTTTACAACATCATAAATTCCACTCTGTCCTCTAAAACAATGAAAAATGAGTCTACAAAAAGTGGAAAACAGACCAATGTACAGGATTAGGCACATACCTCTGCTGACACCAGTCACAATATTTAAAAACGTAAGTTCACATAATATTAACTACATTATAAAAAAAAAATGAATACTGATGTTTCCAAACTGAAAGGCACTGAGATTCTTCTCAATGCTCCTTACAGGTATAAGATATCATCGCAAAAAACTACGTGCTCTGACATGCTTTTCTTTATGCCCTTGCTTTTCAAGGATCAGTCATTTCTGACAGAGCCTTTCCTTTCACAACTATCTAATTAATGAGAGAAAAACACAGACACATACGGTATCAGCTCTAGCTGGGACCTATTTTGACAGCAGCACATCAGCAGTCATAGCCATGCGGTCGGCACGCAACACACAGCACACATGAAACTTCCGAAAGGCACGCATTCCATTTCCCTCATTCCCAGGGAAGAGGCGAGCTCGCCTGAGACACGACAGCTTTGGGGAAAGGGAGGGGAGCCCTTTGCCGGGCTGGGATGCACCGGGCACTGATGGTGCAGAGCCGCACCAGCTCCGCGCGGACACCGGGGCCCCAACACGGCTGAGAGGAGAAGTGGGACAAGGCCAGACGTTAGGGCAGGCTCCTGAAGCTCGGAACCCCGCAAGGTTTCCACCGCCCGCTCCAGGGCCTCTCCCGCCCGCTACTGCCAGAGGGAGCCCGCACCGCCAGCGACCGGAGAGCGACACCCGCGTCCCCGGACGCCGTTGCTCCGGGGCCGGGCCTTCGAGCGCAGCGGCGACACGGCGGGGCGGGCGGGGAGACGGGCGGGGGCAGAGTGGGGGCGGCCGATCCCACCCGGCACCGCGGATCCCCGCGGGATCCCAAGATGGCGGCTGCCGATCCCGCTCGCCGGCTCGGCGGCGCCCCCATC
>VWYI01015652.1:149563-224955 GCA_013399455.1 Anthoscopus minutus
GCTGCTGCGCGCCCCCGAGCGCGGCCCCGTGCCCTCCCCGCCCCGGCAGCACCGCCCCCTGCGCGGGCACGACGGCGGCGGCGCGCTCCCCCGGCCTTCCTTGTGCGCATGCGCCCGTGCGCCGCGGGGGCGTCCAACACACACGGGCTCCGGGACGCACGCGGACACGGAACCATACGGAGAAGTACGCACCCTTCCCTCCCACTCTAGAGGGAGGGTGGCTAGAGCGAGTCAGAATCCCAGAATCAGAAGGGTTGGAAAAGAGCTCCGAGATCATCGGGTACAACCTGTGACCGGACACCACCCTGTAAGGCAGAGCGCGACACTCAGTGCCGCGTCCAGTCTTTAAACATCTCCACGGACTGTGACTCCACTACCTCACTAGGCATCACATTCCAATACCTAATCACTCTTTCTGTGAACAAATTAGTCGTAATGTCTAACCTAAACCTCTCCTGGTGGAAGTTGAGGTTTTCTACTCTCGTCCTCTTCGTAATTGCCAAAGGGACCTGGACTCATGTGGATGGACCTGACCCTTTGGCCTTGAAAACAGCCAAAACCACTAAAGTAGGAAAATTGTCATTACATTAAGCCTTAGGAATATTAACAGGTAATAAATGGGCCTGTTTAGTCTAGAGAAGACTGAAGGGGATCTCATTAATACATATAAGTGTCTCAAAGGTGGGAGTCAAGAGGATGATGCCAAATTTTTTCAGTGGTGCCCAGAGACAGGACAAGGAACAGTGACTATTAACTGAAACGCAAGAAGTTCCATCTCAACATGAAGAACTTTTTTATGTTAAGCGTCCCTGAGCACTGGAACAGGAGCTTACGGAGTCTTCCTCTCTGGAGGCATTAAAAACCCACCTGGATGCGTTCCTGTGTCACCCACTTTAGGTGACCCTGCTTTGGCAGGGGGTCTAGACCAGATGATCTCCAGACATCTCTTCCAAATCTAACAATTCTGCAACTCTGTGAAAAGTTGAGAGAGATTGAGCTCTTGCAAAACCTGAATGAAAAATAAGAGCCATTATTTATTAGTAGGCAGGAATATGAGTTGTTTGCCATCCTCCTTGCTAACACTTTTTGTCAGATACAGTGTTGTCACAGTGGGCCTTTTCATTAGTACCATACTTTCAAGCAGATGGTGCGTCCTGGGGTATTTGAATACACCAGTAACAAACAAACAAGAAAAAACAGTAGATAGTCAAATCCATCCAAACCTTGATGATTTCTGTGTCCTAAATCTGCTTCTGAAAAATTGGCTGTAAGATATATGTTCATGCAAGGCTGGAGTACAGGTGATGGAAATTTAGTCAGAAGGACTAACACACCTTTTCTCTCTTGCAAAATCTGGTGTAGCTAAGAACATGTATAGGTATATAATGACCCTTTTGAAAAATATGTCCTGATAATAAATACATTGAGAAGACTTAAAGGGTTTGCATTCAAAACCAGCTTTACCTAGTAATACTTGTGGATCACATAATTTCTTTGGTGAATACCTCTAGTTCAGCCGAGCCATGAAAGAAGAGCTGTGGGGCCATTGGGCTGGGGAGACCCTCTGAGTAATTTAGGTTCCACTCTCCAGCTGCCTGCCCCTCCTCCAGGCCTGCCACCATCATTCCTGCCTACTTTTCTCCACACCACTCTTGCCAACACCAAAACCCACATGACTTTTAATACCATCACTGACTGAAGAAGGAACAGGTGCTCTAGAAAAGCACCTCAGAGCTTTCATCAGATTCCTGATTGGAATTGGCTTCAATAGGTGGAGTTACATGACCTCTGTGTAAAAATGTCACTAGAGCCCTGCAACTACTCTGGCTGCAGATTTTTTCCAGACTTACTTTATGATGCACGTAAAACAGCATCTTAAATTACATCTTTTATTTACAGTGCAGTATTTAAGGTTGTTATCTGGTGGTCTGCTGGGCTTTATTAACAAAACAAATGTTCCACTCCATTCTTACCCTTGGGATCTGGAAGATAAACTGGAAAACAGAAGTTTTCTTCTATGTTAACACAGAAGAAGAATGTTAATTCTGTTATCTCCACTCCTTCTTTGTTTCTGTTCGTGAATCAAGCAAAGATTAAGCCATAGTGCACACTTCTCAGAAACAGTAATTCAGCCTCCAGAATTACCTGCTGCTTATGTACCAGAAGCTCTGGGTCTCAGCTTGCAAAAAACCAAGGCATGGGAAATGGCTGCAAAATGCTGAATGTCACAAAAGTTTCTGTCTTTTCTCCTTTTAATGAGGTTAAAAAATAACAGTAAAGAGTACAAATGCAAAAAAAACTTCTGCAATGCAGATTTAGAAGACAGAAGTATCTCTGTTGTCTAATGCTTCTACACACTGCTTGTTTAAGAAGAACAGAGCAAAACCAGAAGTTTGGATCTCTCCTTAATATGATAACAAGTCTTACAAGTTTTCTCATGCAAATACCTTGTTAGACAGGGCTGTACAGTAGATGGGACTGACATGACGGGGTGTGCATGGGTTGGGGGAAGACTGGTTTGATAATTCTCAACAGCATAGTGAGAGGCAGTGAATGAAGGACAGGGCACAGCCACAAGCTGTGGGGGATGTCACATCATCACTGAGGCTGCAAATGACCCCAGTAAGGCCATAGTTCAATTTCCAATTCAAAGCTGTTTTTTTAATGTGGTCTTTGTTGTTGTTTGAACACATTTTGAAGCTTAATAATGCATTGATCTGTTTTATTGCTTTTAGTATAATTTCTGATCTAATGCTTCTATTTCATCCAGACTGATGAAATTTTTTATGTTAAAGCAACACCTATGCTGTTGATCAGCAATATCTAGCAACCCTTTCCAACATCTGATTCATTTCATTTCATCACCTCACAGCACAGCTCAGGAATGAAACCTTGGATATATTGCAGTCAATAGAACTCCTGTCACTGATTTCAGTGAGATAATAATATCGTTCCAGGAGTGCCTTTAGTGTATTCATCACTGCTTGCAAAAGGATAGCATTTGCTTAATCTGAGGTCAACATTTGTCCTGTATAGTTGTAGATCTGATGTTTTTCACTCTGCAAATGCAGTATTGTTGTTATGATATCTCAGTTTTGAGATAGTTTGACATCTTTCAAAACTGTTTGCTATTAAATATTAAATAAGCACTCTCTGTACCTGAGAAGGAATAGAAAAGATCCAGTTTCTTAATAGCTTTTTCCACTGTTTATTGTGCAGGTTGTTTGGTCAGTCCCACCATTTCAGAACTTGAAAATGCCTTGCGATAAAACAATATCACAGCCTCCTTTGCCAGTTCTTGGTCTTACTGAGACTGTCAGAAAGAGTAACCAAGTGCTGCATTACTTGTTGTGTTAATGGGAAAACTCTGGGTTTCACTCAGTGAAGTATCTCATGCATCCTGCACTGCTAAGTCAGTGAATATTGCAAAACGCAAATGAATAAAGCTATGTTCCAATTTCTCTTTAAGAAAATACCTGGCTTTTTAGTGCTGCTGTTTGTCTTCTGAAATACAAAACTGTTCTTACAGCAGGCTCTAGTCATCATTTACTTGTCTGCTAGAGGTCTAAATATAATTTTAGGCCCACTTGTTATATTGTAAATCAGAGGTTAAGTCACAGTCCATACTATTATTGAAGATTTATGGCACTATTCAAATGTTGCCACATAATGGAAAAGTAGATCTTAGTTGAATATCTTCAACTTGGTTCAAATACAGTGTATTTCTTTACCCCAGTAAATTACTATAAAAACACACAATACATGTTAAATATATTCATGAAGAGAGAAGCCAATAAGACATAATAGCTATATAAATAGCTATAGCATAACATTTAATATGTGTCTCATATTTTGGACCCAATTCTGCTGTAATGAACACAAAATTGCCCTGGACCATTAACTTCTGTGAGAGCACAACAGAAGTGTTGTCTTGTATTTGTGGTTTAAAGTATAATATAAAGAACTGAAGGATTCCTCAGACAATTTCAAATGTGCTAAAAGCCATTAGTCCTTTGATAAAGGAAAAAGTTACTAAGGAAGTGGAGTTTTGACTACTGTTTCAAGAATTGACTCTTACATTCATACTCATTCATGGGGGATGTAATGAGACAATTCAATATACAAAATATAGACTCTGTCTGTGTGTGTTGGCTGTTGTTTGCTGATGATGCATATCTAAAAATCAACAATCTTTCCTAAAAAGGAACCAAAAATCAAAATTGTAGCTAAGTATACTAACATAAGCATATAGCTGAAACTTGCTTCCAGAGGAGAAGTCTTAAAGCCTCCTTAAAGATTCCTAAAAGACCCAAATGCGTCTTACCTGAGAAGTAATTCTGCAGAACCAGCATGGGAGTGCCCTATGGTCATCACATACATCTCTTTTTCAAACTGATATTCTTGCAAACAATGTCATGGTCTTTCTGAATTTCAGACTGAAGAACTCTTCTGGCAAATGGGATTCAAACTCCTCCTCTCATTTGCTCTATAGGAGCTCTGTATTGCTACTTCTGCCCCCAGCATCTCCCCAGCAGTCCCAGGAAACCCTCAAATTATATTTTTGAATTATGCCCTGTTTCAGTTCTAATGAGTCATGAGGTAAATGTGAGCAAATAGTGTCACATCAACATGTAAAAGACAAGCACTGTGCTGAGACAGTGCCTGACACGTGAATTGCTTCCACTCTACAAAGTGCTGACAAAACCTCTGCAGAACGGGTTTGTCTGGTTTTGGGTATTATCTGTCAGAAAATATGTCAGATAAATGAAGGGAGTCCAGAAGAAAGGACCTGTATTGACTAAGATCCAGAAAACAGATGGATTGAAACACAAGAACAGATTGAAATACCAAGGTTGTTTAGCCTAAGAAAGGATAGTCTCATGTGTTCAGTAATAGTCTTCAAATACATTCAAAGCTATTGCAAAAAGAAAAAAAATAGTCTTCTCTCATTTACTTTGAATAAAACAGGAAGTAATGGGTGGATCAGAGCAAGAATTGATTTAGAGCAGGTATGAAGAACTTTTTAAGAGTAAAGATAATTAACAAAAAAGATTGCCTGGAAGCACAATCCGTGGTGTCTCAGTCACTGACCTTCAGGAACAGGTTAGACATCTGTTGGGAGATGTAAATTTAGCTGATCTTGCCTTGAGATGTGACCTCTGAAGTCCTTTCCAGTCCTATGAGTCTTATCATTGCATGAATACTAGCATGCTCAAAGATTAAACTGATCATCTGCTGTGGAAATGTCCACTTCCCAAGGTCTGGGCTACAGCCCGTTAAAATCAGGGGGAATTTTCCAAGACACTTTAATAAGCATTGGATCAGACCCTAATTGAGTGTGTAATTTGGAGCTGCATATGGAATTTGGTTCACAATTTTGTTAATGGTATTTGCAAATGGGAAGAATCCAACTCCCTTTCCCAGGGCACATTAGTGTGCAATAGTTTTACAAGGGAAAGTAAACACTGAAGGTGCAGTGCTAGATTTTTCTTACAAAACTGAGTGGAATTGACTGAAGGCAGACACAAGGAAAAGATCTCTGGGGGGGGGGAATTAGCAACTTTTCTCAAGGAAGAACATTTTAGACAGCTATTTTTTACATCAATTAGGCAAGGCCAGACAGAGGGAGACAGCTGAAACTATGTTAACCACACTTTAAAAATAAATAGGTATCATGAACATGAGAATGAAATGTTTGTCTCTGCCAAAAGATCAAATTAGCTAAGAGCCTGAAAATGAGCAGAGCAAAAGAAAGGGAGACATTAAAGCTGTCAGTGGATTCAATCATTTGTGTAGTGACTGATAAGGAAATATCCATTTTCCCATAGACTGTTAGCAAATAACAAAAGGATTTTTCTCTACTCTGTTAATGATCAGTTAAATCACAAGTACTTATGCCAGCTAAAGGTCTGCTTCTGCAATTGCACTTCTATGCAACTGAGAGGAATACTGGATACGTGAAGTTCTACATAAAATTAAGAGCATGCAAGATCACAGCTCCTGTGGGCACCCATAGCCACTCTGCTTTTGTGGATTGTGGGCATGTCCTAGAAACTCTTTCACTGTTACCCTTGTCTTGTGGCAGGAAACAGGCAAGGGCACCTAATGCTTCTTTAACTGATGCAGGAAGCCCCTACTAATGTGGGGCTCATACACACATGAAAACTCTTTGCGTTTGACTAATTTATTATGTCTAGGAGTAAATACACAAGGTTTCCAAAATCGTCTCCCCACTCTGGTTTGTTTGTTTGTTGCACATGTGTTCTGTGTCTGCACAGAAGCTTGAACACTCTACCTGAGAGATCATTTATGAAATATTTACTTTGGATTCTGGGAAGAAATAAAATTAAAAAAGTCTTCATATTATTATGGATTGAGTCTTTGACTGCCAAATACTGAATTATTTATCACTTAATTGTACAAATTATATCCATGAGGACCTGTTAGATTTCAATATGCAACTGATACACTGCACAAAAACCGGGTTGTGTCTTTCAGACTTTGTTCTGGTACTTTGGTGGGGCACCTTAAAAGAGGTATGAATACTTAGCAGAGGCCAAGCAGGAATGTTTGACAGCATTTTGGAAGTTGCAAGGGCTAAAAAGGCCTGCCGAAAGCCCCGTGTAGCAAAGGATGCTCTGACCTGGATTAGCTCGTGTGGGACCTTTCCACGCCTCATCCATGTGCACTCACCAGCCAGCAATCTGTCGTGTTTTTCTGATGTTCCCCTTCCCTGTGGGCAACACAGTCCCTTCTGTCCTTCAGTGGAGTTCTACCTATGCTGTGGGCACTCCAACCATATGCAGGGTTTTCACCTACAGATGTGAATATCTACCATTTTCCTCCTCCAACATCAAGCATGAGCAAGGAAGGTTAGGAGACTGTATCCATTCACCTGCTACCTTGGCCCTGTGCCTACATACCTGTTGCAGACAAAAACATAAATAGACCTTCACTGTTAAATTCATAAAATGAAATGCTTGTAAATATTTGGTGAGCATGCCTTTAATACACACTTTAACTGTGCAGTCTCTATTTTAATGCCACAGCTGCTCTTCAGTGGGAAACACATTACAGTGAGAGAGAGACTCTTCTGCTCCCAGTCCATCATCCCATAACTAATTCTGTCATCTTTTGCTGATTTTTTTCCCTTTCCCTCTCTCCTAATTCTCATTGTTCCTGACTGTGTTTCCACTAGCTTGCAGCCAGGCCAGCAAACTTCCCTTCCTTTCCTCCTCAAAGGAGGCCAGTGAGTTTTTCTCTCCTTTTTCCCTAGTATGAGAAAAAGAAATGTAATAGAAATTAATAGCAATCTAATAGATTGCTAAAAATCATAGTTAGCCACTGCAAATCTGGAATGTGTTTTTTTCCTAAACCAGGCCATTCCTTGCATTTTTTCTTCCATGAGTAAGGGAAATAATAGAAATTAAGAAAATGGGAACCTCCAGTGGATAAGAAAGTAGTCTCTATCCATTAATCACTCTCCCTCTCTGGGTCAGCACCAGAAGCTTCAGAGGATCCTACATTTGAAAACAACATCTAGTGTATCTTCCACTTTGAAATTCATCCTATTTTTAAATAGTAGTTTAAGATCTGAAGCACCATTTTCAATACTTCTACATAATTTTGTTCTCTTCATTTTTTCCAGCAATTCTGGTGTAATTTGCAAAGTTATCAGCAGAGTTTATGTTTTCTTCCAGATCACTGATAAAGATATTGAGCTGTATTAGCTCCTTTGAAGCCGTTAAATAACCCATGAGAAGAGAGTAGAAACATGCTGATGTAGCTGCTAATTGGTTCCCAGAGCATTTGATATAGGTAAATTGATTTTGTATAGCACTGCATTTTTTTTACCAGATTATCATGCAGAGCTACATCAAATGACTTAAAGCAATCCCTGTGTATTAACTCAATACATCTATCTTAAGCAACTTCATTTTAGTCTCATCTTGTTGCTTGAATACATCTATTTTCCATATAAAAATATATTTATTAACATTACATAAGATACTACCTATGAATTAATTTTATTTATTTCTATCTTTACAGTCTGTTTTCATCAGTATTTTACCCAGGGTCTATAATTATTCAAACCCCTTGCATTTATTCTTTACAGTGTGTCACATTCACTTTTTACCAGTCATCTGAAATCTCCCCTGTGCACCAACAATATTATTTCAGAATGAAGATGAATGGCTCAAACAGTATTTCCACCATTTTTTTGTCATACTCTTTGGGAGCACTGGAGCCTGAAGATTTAAATGTGTTTTGTTTTCACTGATGAACATTCTCTCATACATACAGTGAGAGTGAAAAACAAAATTTATCACTTTATTATGATAACAGAAAAAAAAAATCTAACTTTCCAAAGTAGTATAGTAAAAACTGTGCTTTATTATCCAAAAACTAGTCCCTACATGAAATCATATCAAAGGCAAAAACGAAATAATTGCATTTTGCTCTGGTTGGCCATTCAGAGATTATACAATTGTGACAGAGAGAGAGCTGTTAGACTAAACATCAGTAACAAAACTTTTAACCAAGTTAGAATATTGGATTTTCAATCTTAGGGGTGGCTAAGATTACTCTTTAGGCCATTTTCACATTCTATCCAGCTCACTCTCTGAGAGCAACGTAAGATTGAAAACCTCATTCCACTTTTCAGTTAATATAAAGGGGAAAAATGGTAAAGAAATATCACACATGATGTCAGTGGAATACACTAGCTTTCCCAAATACATTACAGTTTTAAAAGAAGACTCTAATTCTCAGATTTAAAGTGTGACTTAGTAAAAATGTAATGATAAAGCTCCTTGCTTTGCTCTCCATCAAAGCTATCCAGATCAATACTCCTGAGATTGCTGAAGATTGCACTCCAGGATTGGAAACCCAACTCTGAATGTGCAAATAGCCTAAAGAGTAATCTTACTGGCTTGGCCCCCACAAAGATTGAACATCCAATATTTTAACTTGGTTAAATATTTTTTTACTGATGCACAGTCACCACAGACCTGCTCTGAGTATTATAGGTGCAACAAAACAACAGCTGTGACATTATGGTAATAGTTATGTCTAAAATGGTCACCACTACATTTGATAGAGTTCTTCAATCTCCTCATCACACACTTTCTATGACATAGTTGCGTACAAAATCAGATGGCCTAGCTTGAAACATGGCCTCCTTATGTTTACAGAATGATCTGAAGATAGCAGTAGAAAATCACAAATTCCTGAACTCTGATTTCCTGCCTGTGGCTGTCTCACTGGAAATATACATTGAACTTATTAACATCCAGGATTTTGTTATGGCTTGGAACTCCCACTAAATGGAAGGAAAATTTCCAAAGCTGGTTGAAAATGGTGAGGATCATGTCTTCTCTTGAACTTCATGAGAAATGAGGACTTCTCATGGGAATCCTGGCACCATTTCACCAGGAAGCTAGCTGTCTTCGAAAGCAGACCGTCAGAAAGCTGCCTCAGTAACTTCAGGCTCTCCTGCACTACCAGAGACCTGGACTGAGTAATTTTGCCAAAGAACTAAGTAACCATTTTCTTAGAGCTTTGAAACCTGTGGCTCCAAGACATCCTTACCTCACTGTCATGGATATGATGAGAAACAGGCTTCTCAGATGGCTTCTTTTTCTAATCTAGTAGTTGCTCCAGGCCATGTAATTTTTTCAGCTGTGTCTATCACACAGGGGAGGGTGCAATTTTTTGCCATGGTTTGCATCTTTCCCCGGTGTGTGAGTCACAGTGAGATAAGGTGAAGTGTCTGAAAGACATGCCCGCTGACAGTGACGACTTGATGACTCAAGCCTTGTGGATTTTCTAAGGCATCAATTTCCTCCTTAGAGATTTAAAATAAAAATCCCTTCATTTTACCTTTCAGTGATGGATGTTGTGTTATTGTAAAGTCTTTATACTGCCAGCAGCAACTGCTTAAGTACATACTACATGCCGTGGTTAAATCAGTCAATGTAAATCTACTTAGATACATTTATCACCACCTCATCCTTTCTTCTTTAGTCTTCTCTGGAACAATTTGTGCAAAATCACCCATCATTCCAAGACATCATTGAGACAGCATCAAGCATCATGGAAAGCTAAACCATGCAGGAAGAGTGGCTAGATAAATGTACTGGAATGTATTAGCCAAAGCCCTTTGTCCAGGGTTCCAACTCAGTAACTGGTGTGTCATGGACTGCATGAATAGGTATCATCTTTTACTCTGTGGACTTTGCACTTGGTAGATTCAGGCATACCCACAGGTAAAGATATGGTATCACTTTTTAATAGGTGGAGCATAGGCACCTGATGTACTCTAATCTTGTGTTTGTTTATACTTATTAGCTGGGGTTCTCAAGTAACAATTGTGTTAAGGTGGCATGGCTGTGCCATGAAATGACTGTATATGCACTGTGACCATTTACAACATGATACCCTTTTTAGCCCAAATCTAGATTTTGTACTTCAGACACAGATTTTATTTCATAGCACCTCAGAGGGGTTGTGACCCACCATGAAGAGGATCTCCCATCATAGGACATCTTCATGTTTTTCCCTTCTTTTCAGTTCTAAACATTATTTTCCCTCTTCTGAATTTTGTAATCAACAAGATATTCTGGCTTCATTCTCATTTCAAGAACCTATTTCTCTTCCAGAAATTTCACCACCTAACACATTGCAGCAAAGAAAAAAATACTGTGGTGAAAAACTAATATATATTAAAAAATTGTTTCCTTTTCTGGTATCTTCACATAATCTGTTGAAATCTTTTCCTACATCAATATGAGTTCATATTTCCAGCATATCTCAAGACTTCTGTCCCTTCTTACTGAGATTATGGGGAGAACCATTCTAGTGTCAAAGGCTGTAGTGTAGGAGGGGTGCTGGTTGGGTGCCAGCAGGCAGTTCAGGTTGCCACCTTGAAAGCAAATTTTCCTTGAGAATCAGGAATGACTTACAGAGCGTGGCAAAACTTATAGGACAAACAGTATCTCTAAAGGGAATGCTGCCAGGAAAGCTATTTAATTCTCATTTATGTTTCTGACTGTCTCAAGAAATAGCACAGAAACACTACATATTTATTTTCAATATCCTTTTTTCTGAGGGCTCTTATTAGATTTCTTCTACACATTTTATTCATTTTTGGTAAATATCTATGGTGCAAAATTGTCCCGTGTGATGAGTGATGAACACACACAAGAACTTGGATATTTGCTAGTGATTTTATAGGTTTGGTGATGATGTTTTTTTTCACAGCCAGAATATAGAAATGCATTGTGTCATCCAGGCTGCATCCATTGCTCTTTCTTGTTAAACCCCTGTGAGAACTCCCAGCACATATTTGTCAGCAGAGCTGCCAGTGTCTTTGAAGATGACAGGTAACAGGGATTTCTTTTATGAGGTGATTAACTTACATTTCAACCCTATTAAACAAGTGAAGAGAAACTGTTGCTAACCTCCTAAGTATTTTTTATTTATTTTTAGTCTGAAACAACAATGCTATCACTTGCCCCTCAAGTCATGTTATACTGACCAAGAGGAAGGAATGTGATGTTCATTTTCCTCAAGGGCATCTCTCAGACATGTAAGCTGATTTCCTTATTGATTGGTTCTTGTCGATATGCAATCGGAAGCATAGGGATCACTTCTGTTTTAGTTGGTAACAGATCATTTCCCCAGGGTACTCTACTTGATGCAGGGGAATAGGGATTTAATTGTTAGGTATTTATCTTCTTATTTAAACATGTATTTTACTGCTGTGGAGTACTGCTGTGTGGAGGGAGCAGGAGTGGCACTGACTAGTAAAATAAATGTGAATTAAATGAACTTCAGGGGAAAGGCATTTGTGTTTTCTAAAATTCCCAGTGCAGCAAACAGAACAGTTGAGTGTTTCATCATAAATAAGGTGTGTCTCAAAAAACTCTTGACAAATGATGGGAGAAAGAAAGCTCGATTTCTCAGGGAGGTTTTGAGAAAACAAGGTCAGTACTTTTCAAAGAAAGATTTTTTTTTAAGTCTTTCAAGCAGTCTCAGGGATAAAACATGAGTAATTTAACAGCCAGAAAAAATAAATCCTTCCCAAGCTGTTAAATGTTTAATACAGGAGCCTCAAAATTCTCTTCTCCACACTAAATAATCATGTCTTATTAAAAACTCATTAATTGGTGTGACACTGAATACAAGTTTGTACAAGTCTCCTACACTTCAAGTTCTGTGAGCGTACTATCTTAAAGTTTTCACAATGTCTATGTTACAAAACAATTCCAGTAACACTTCTACAGCTATGTCTTGAAAACAAAATGATTATGAATGAGTATCAAGAGCATGTCTTCCTATTTGAACAAAATACACAGCAGTGGTAGGTGATAAGGCAAACAAACCTGCATCAAGACCCACTTGGTAGTGTCAGAAATACAGGCATTTTGCCATAAGGACTCTTCTTAGTTGAAATACAAGAAACCCACCTGAAATAGATATGAAAAAAGCTGTATTATGCCACATTATGCTATTACTTACTCTTTGTCATCTTTAACCTGCTGAATGAGGCTAGCTATTGATTTTACAGTTTTTAGTGAAGTCTTACTTTTGGACAGTGTGAGAGCATTTATATCAAGCAATGACTTTATCCCTGGTCCAGCTGGCAAAAAACAGTAGATCAAAAGAGGACCTTATTGATGGCCAAGAACCTCATTACACAATGAAGACATCCATCCTATCACTGATGTCAAGTCCTTAGGGAGTAACCAGCACCAATGAACAAAGGCATTTGAACAACACCTTTAGCTAGTCTATCCTCCTATGAGTGTTTTAACACTTTTGAAGAAAATAATTCTGTACCCTTGTATAAAACAACATCAAGAGGATATAAAAAATAATAATTCTGAAGTTTACTGTTTTCCTTTCAGGGAAGGGAGGCAAAACCTGGTAGTGGCCTAAACAGTTTTGCAGATTAGGTGAGGGGGTGGAGGTATGAAGTAGCTACACAGACTATTTCATCAGCCTTGCTGTCCTGATTTCAGTGCAGTGCTCAGGAGATCACAGCAGGGTGTCCTATGATGCTCTTTGCAGAGACTGAATCTGCAGTGCTGAAGAGCTTGAAGGCTGAAATGTCAAATACTTTTCCTTAAGTACCTCAAGACACAACCTTCAATCTTCAAAAGGAAAGCAGAGGAGATATATTTTCCAGCCAATTGTATTGCTCCCCTCTCATTACTAAATTCAACTCCAAGCTAACCCAGAGCACCCCAAGTACATTTCCCAAGCCAGGTAAAACATCCTACTGACAACACAAGGACTGATCCATTCAGGGGCACAACTCTGTTTAAAGACCTAAGGGCAAAACTGCATTCACTTCAGATTTTCCAACATACTGATAATAGTTAAAGGGCTTACTTAGGCTTTCCATGAATTAAGTGTATCTATCACCTTTTATTATTATTACTATAGGTTACAGTTATGTACCTTCTTGTTTATGCACAGCTGGAGGTAAGATTCATAATTTTTTCAATGTAATTGTACTTGCTTTGAACAAGATCCTGCTGGGTATCTTCCAGCAGTAACTAAACTCGTAACATATGAAACCTCTTTGAAACACTGGTTTCTCATTATACAGAAAAGCGGTGGTCTATGCAGTTGAGTCACACTGCTTCTTGTGTACTGCTGTGCATTGAATTTATCAAAGTACTCAGAAAAGTCTTAGTCCAAAACCCTGCTTTTTCTTAAAAAACCCAGCTCTTCATTCATAGTCCTCATAGTTGTGATAACAACTTTAAAAATATGAACCAAACAGTGCAAAAAACTGCTGGTGTAGTTAAACATCTCTTGAAACAACAGCACCAAGGGGAATGAAATACTGCATACTTCTTAAGAGAGAGTTAATTCTTAACTCCTAGACACAAGTCTGAGGGAGAGATGTAAAATATTGTGAAAAAATAAACGTACACCAAAATAAAAACACACAAAAGACAAAGTGTCTCATGAGCTATACTAGTCATTACTGCTATTCAAAGCAAGTGGTAACTGGGAGCTTACTTTCTACTTAGAGCTACTATACTAAATTTCTAAAGAAGATGCTGGCCACTCAGGTCCCTCTCTTCTAATGGAAAAATCAAATAGCTTAGCAGAAGGATTTTCAGATCTTCTTTTTCTGTTTTTTGGGAGTTCATCTGAACTGCAGAATCTCCTAAGAATGCATTCACTTGCTGCTAAAAGGCCAGCCACACACATTTCAAGCAGCATTTAAATCCCAGGCAAGTAATCCACAGACTGCAGATAGCCCTTTTTCAAGAGAACAGGATGTGCAAAATGGGAGCTACTTTGTTCTGCTTTATTGAAACCAGAGATATCCCCAATTCAGAGGCATTTAAAACATTTATTAGCATTAATCATCGCAGGTTAAATAAAACACAAAACCTACATTTTAGGGGAAAAAATATTATTAGGTATGATACAATTAATATGTAAAACAGAAGGTAAAGTATAAACAGATTGCAGCATCCCATACATGAAGTGAGTGGGTCCAGCCCAATCAAAGCCCTTATATAAACAAAACAGAAGAAGAGTACCTAGCAGGTGATTTAAAACTGGCAATTTATCACTGACTCTGGTTTAAATAACTACAGGTAGGTTATTAAAACATGTCACTGTAGTGAAAGGGTCTGATGACAGCCTGAGTGCTCACACAGGTGACCAATCTAGTCACGCTTATTCCCATGTGCCATGAAGGACTAGCAAAGACATGGGATAACAAATACATTTTTTAGTTATTGATATAGACTCACGTTACATTGCAGCTCTTTAGATAGACATGTACTGTGAGCAAAACCATTGTTTTCTTCTTTTGAATGTCATTTTTTTACTTTTAAGTTGCAATTCCTGAATAGTAACAGCCCTTTTTTAGATTTCTCAGTCTGTAAGACAAACGTTTTCTAGAATATGCCATTTTCATGCACAAGAATGGCAAGTCAAAAAATGTACCTATGCATATGTCTATCTTCTTGCTACCTTTGATCCACAACTTTAAGTTCATAAAGGTGAAATGATCATTAAGAGAAAAATGTACTTACAGAATACAATGTATAGTATATGAGAACAAGACATAGTGAAAAAACACTACATGTCAGCAGAACAATATAAAACTGTACTTATATACACACATATATGCAGAGCATATACAAAAACTAGTTCCTTCATAATTTTTTTAAAACTAGTTCACAAACCAGAAAAGCAAGTCACCCTCAACTGGACAGTCACAGCCTTAAGTCACGGTGCAAACAAACTCCATCAAATATCCCTGGCACTACAGCCTGTGCCCGTCTGCTGCCAGCTCTCTTGAGAAAATCAGTCTTGGACAAACCCAGCACCAGCTGGCTAACAAATAACTGCAGCCTTGATATTATTAATATTATTGTTGTTATTAGAGAAGATCAGTTACACAGTCAGGCACTCCAGTACAGTAATTTAGCTTTTCACCAGCCATTAACTACGAATTCCAGTTGCTGCTGAAACTTTCAACTCTGAGATTGGGGGTTCTTCCGTCATTTTTCTGGCTGTTTATGAAGGGTGGTGGTTCTTTCCAAGAAACACAGGCGGTGGAAGCAGAAGTCACTCATTTTACATTTTAAAATCACTCTTTTTATAACAACTGCCCCATTTGAAGAAACACATTAGCTTTGACAAACAGCAGAGAAGCAACAACCTTGTCAAAGGTGAGTTCAGAGAAAATGCAGATGCTCTGCACAGCACACTGGCCTGTTATTTTCCTTCTGGCTTCAGACTTTCCTACTGAAGCTCCCAATAACCAAAATTCTTATAGAATCAGAATCCCTAATAATTTAAATCTTTTTCTTGACTAAAAGCAGAATAAAGTTATTTAGATCTGCTCCACCAAAAGCAAAACCTATTTAGTCACCATTCAAATTTTAAAATGTCAGAGATCCATTGTAAAAACTTCCAATTTAAAACTACTTTAATATATAACTCATAAACCTGTTCTGATTCACATACTGCTAAGAGCCAGCCGTGAAAGCTGACTGTTCAGGACAATGTTCCATAAAGATCAGCATCAATTGCCAGTTCTAACATAAATTAGAGTATACAAGGTACTCACAGAATTGTCTTACAAAGCTTTCAGACATCTCAGTTAGGATTTAGTAAGTTTTGAGATGCCATGTTAAAAAAAAAAAATATGTAATAATGATTTACAAAAGCTTAAAAATCACTTATGGATAATTGCTATACATTGAACTAAAGTTTATGACACCTCCAAAAACATGGGTTCAATCCCACCTTGTTTTCTGGATAACTAGTCTAGCCTCTTACTGGGTTTTACTTAGGAGGAATCAGATCTCTTCCAGCATTGGGTCATATATCCCATAAAATGTATGAACTTGTGATGTTGGTAGGTTTGGTATTTCCTTAGCACTGAAGGCCACATTAAGTTTTTCCCTCCCCAGCCAAGTGAAAGAGGCAGTCATCCCTGGCAGACTAACTTGTACTGGGATGGAATTAAATGTTCCCTAAAGGAGCCTGTCTCCCTCCCCAGCTCTCAACAATGATGATGACTGAATTTTCACTTAAATAACCCTAGACTATCAGTAAAACAGTTGCTGCAATGAGTCACAGACATAGATCATATATCAGCACAGCTGAAAACTGAAAGTTTACCCAAAATATCCAAGGCCATATTTTCTAGAATGAGTGTTTTCAAAGGAGGCCAAAATATAGGAGAAACTAATTATATATGAAAACAATGCAGTGTAGGTTCTTAGAGAAAATCCAGAGGGATATTTCCCACCTATACTCCTCCAAGCCCTCTGGAGACAAAATGTTCCTGTTGATTTTATCTGGCTCTGTTTCAAGCCCTAACAATTAGTGACATTTTATCTAAGCAATCTCACAACCAGCCAATAGGGTCTGGTTTTCTCTGTATCAACACGGAAACCACGCTCTAGGCTGCCTGCTCATGATTTATTGTGGAAAGTTATTTTTCCCTTTTGTTTGCTTTTCATAAGCCCTCCTGAAAATGTGCAGTGGCGATAATTTTCCTCATAAGAAAACAAATTAATGTTGTGGAATTCAGGCTGGGCTCTGATTTTGAATACAGCATTTCTTACTCAAATTCCCACTTCCAATGAAATTGATGAAGAATATAAATTTGGATTTTATCATCTCAGTCACACACATTCACAAAAGGAAGTGGAAAGCACATACAGTTTTACATTATTTCTAGTTCATAACCCTCTGTAGGAATTTTTTCCTCCTCTGCATTTCCAAGTGCATCACGCTTCAAAGATACCACTCAGTGTGTCTTCCACACCACATCCCCACACAACTGAGAAGACTACTCCACAAATTCAGAGAATTACGTGATTACAAGAACACATTAATGTAAGCAGACATTCATGTTTGTTTTTTTAGATTCCATCCTCTAAGTCCAAATTATATTGTGCTGTCTTGTGCAGTTTTTGTACAGAAATAGCATTCTTTGAACTCAAGGACATCTTGGAGCACAGCAGTGAGACCATGGCACCCTCTTCTAGAAACTAAGGAACACGCAACTTTGAACATAGACAACTCTGGTCTGGGGCATATATTTGGAGGAACACTGGTAAGCAATGGAGATCAAGCCTGTATTTATGCTCTTTTTATATTTTCAGCAACTATTGAAACCCACACCATACATAGGTAATCATTCCAGTGGTTGCATTTTCACTTCTTTCTGGAGCACACTGGAACTGTATGTGGTCCAGCAGTTTTCTTCATGACAACTCCTTCTTCCACATACACAGGACTTCCTGACACAATAAAAACTCCATTCACTCATCCTTTGGACCCATCTTTTTCTTCAGTTAGCAAATTCAGTCCACTTCTTGCTGATGTCTACTGAAAGTAGAAGAAGCTGCAGATTTACCAAAATCGTGAAGCAGAGTCCAGATAAAAAGATGGCAGAGAAACTGTGAGCCAAAATTCAGGTTTTATGGGTCTTTTTTCATCCTATTATTACAGAGAAAACTCTAAAAACATGCCAAGTCCACTTTGCAAATGTAAGAAGGTAAGTTTTTTCAGCAAACCTAAATTTTATATATAAACTGATATTTTTTATTAAAAAAAACCCAACAGTTCCTGGTTTAAACAGAGAATCAGAGTACTTTGACATTGTAATTTTGACAGGATATTAGAGAGGATTTTCCAACTGGGTTTTGCAAAATCCCTTTGAAGTAAAGCCTTCTGCTTCTGGTCCTCGCGTTATTGCTCATGGGAAGTATTGAAATTACTGCTTTCAAGATAAGGAGCCACGTCACTGAGATCACAAAGTCCTTTCTCATTGAAAAAAAAAGCAAATGGTGCTGTTTTTCAAGTAAATCTAAAAAGATCAAGTTGGGTCAGCAGCACCGCCTACCCATCTGTGAAGTCTGCCTTCCAAGTTTGATTGCTCCATTGTTACTGTTTTCATGAGGATCTAAGGGTGGGATTTGCTGACCTGAAACACATGAGGAGACATGAGTTCAATTTTCCTGATATAAGAACAACACCATATGCAGGTAACAGAAGAATTCAGCTTGCATAAGAATTAAATCTGTGAACTTTACAATAAAACAACCATACCTTGAATATTTTTCCTTGCATCCTGCTCAGGAAAAAAGACTCTCACATTAAAGAAACATACAAAATATGGCTACTGAGAAGGCATGAAGTACACTGAAATATTATCCATGTATTTTTAAAAACAGTTATCTTACTTAGCTCCTTACAACATGGAACAACAAAATTCTCATATTTCTCCTAATTCCACCTAAATATGAATAGTGCAAGTTTAATGGGATTGTGCTTATCCTAAATCTGCATGGCATTTAGTCCTAACACACCAGAGTTTTACAAAGCACTGTAACTAAACACATGCTGCCTATACTTGACAAAGAAAAACAGATCTCTTCTTTCCATTGAATCCCTTCCTCTTTTTTAGGGGTACCCACGTCTTTCCAATTGACAACTCTGATTATTTTAATATTACCATCACGCCCTCCCCCCACAGACTCTCCTGATTTTTTAATCATTTTATGGAGTAATTATTTAGAGTGTTTGAAAGAATTTCAGCCGTTACAGGAGAGCCAGAGATCTCTCCTGGGGCAGGAGGGCACCGCTCCAACTCCCTCCCCTGTGCGCCCTTTTAGTACTGCTGCATCTTTTGTGTAACTGGCTTCCTTTTAGTGGACAACATACAATATACTTAATAAGAAGATTACTGAATGGAAAAAAAAGATCTTCCAGGTCAAATCCATCCTGTGTCTCTCTCTGGTGTGCACCTGGCTTTTGCATTAAACCCTTGTATGAGCTCTTCATCAGTACCTTGAGATTACAGTCATGGTAATGTACTTTCCCATCACTTTGTGGATTTCTTAAGAACTTTTTTCTGAAGCTGAATCCATTTTTTATTAATTATTCCTGGGTTTACCATTACCCATGTTAAATAACACGAGTTAAAATATTTAACATTTGTATCTTATATGCCACTTTCAGAGAACACAGAGTTCCTGTGAACAGCTCATCATGATCCAGGTGGATTTTACAGTCTAGGTTTTCCCATCCATTGCTTCAGTTATTCATAGCTCTCTCTTACCAAATGTTCTATGAATTGTGTACCTATGTTGAGGCTTGAGTCCTACAAATTATTTGGGGAAGTGGTTGTGGGTAGGCGAGTTAAAAGCATTCAGAGAGAACCCAACCCCAATGAAATCAAATAGCAAAATTTGATCTATAAAACATGTCCCTAAATTACCTTTAACAAAGATTCAAATTTTCTCTTATTCAGTTAGTTCTGCACAAGTATGCTGTATAAGAAAAGTGTGGCTTTTAAAGCAGATAGTCTTGTGTTCTTGTACAAGTGAATGAGAAAGGGAAACATCCTCACATTATTAAGGTAAAGATACTGTATGTGGTCCAACAGAGTGAAAAATGTGTATCTTGAGGGCCAAAGTATGTATAAGCACTGACATTACAATGCTAAACTCTATTTGGGTCACTAAAATATCAACTTCACATCCTGCTTAACATTCTGTTCAGACTTCATGTTTGTAAAGTAAAATAAAAAGCAGAATAGGTAGTTTTAGACCCAGCTGTTACATGCATTAGTTCTGTTGACTTTGTTTGGAGACAAAGAGAATCCACGGATTCTTAAAACTCTAGAGAATATGAAGAACATGGTATCTGTGAGAGGCTTTCCAATAAGACAATGCTGTCGTCATAGAGACCTGCTGGGAACTTCTGCATTAGGTGCCTAACACTTCCAAAGGGCTTTCAACTCAGTCCCAGCAAAATAAAACCCTGTCTGTCTGACCCAGACAGAATACAATGTAGCTAAAAAACCTGGAAACTACAGACATGGCTTCCACAAATAATTTCTATTAAGCCAATACCCTCTAAACATTTGGTTCTTCTAACGGTAGCTTTGGAAGAGGAGAGCTTTAATGTGCAAACTAGCCTAATTTTCATTTTAGAACTCTGCATTAAACAAAGACAGTTATTTGTTTTTTCATTCAGCTTTTCATATTTCCTACGAGTTTCAAGTCTTTTCCAGAGTACTCCTGATATGTATGCCAAGAAGCAGACAAATTTATCTTTAGAGCAAAAACCTTGCAGGCTTCAAGGTCAGCAAGCATTTTGTCCAGTTCAGACCAGGACACAATATATGTTGTTAAGAATCACCCAGATTTAAGCAATTTCTCAAAACAATAAAACCCACACAGATAACAACTATAAATAATACAGACAAAAAATCTCTAGACTTATTTGCTGGTTAGTTATTCTGGCCTTTGAACTGAAGTACTGTTTGTCAGGAACTACTCATGTTTTCTGCTGTTTTGATACCACCACCCCCTCCTTGAACTCAATGTAAGGAAATAAATGTTTAAACAGTCTAAACTTTTACTTTTTTCGAGTTTGATAATATTTTTTCAGTATGTGACTCTTCCCTCACTTATTATTTCTCTTATTACCAGAATTATGAAACCATCAAGTTAAATCATTTTCATTTCAGTAACAAGACAACCCTGCCCAAGCAGCTTTTACCATGATAGGAATTAACTATCTTGGAGCATAAAACACAGCCAAACACCTGAGAACCAGCTCCACGGTAAATGATACAGTGATTTTTCATCAGGCATCAGGGAAATTGAATAAAAAAAATCAGTCAGAAATCTGTCTGACTTATTGCCTTTTCCTAGGCCTCCCTGACAGTAGGCACTGTAACAGAGAAAGGCCTAAGCAGCAGCAGAGCACTAAGGATGAGCAGTAAAGTGCTGAGCCTGCATCTACACTCCCTGCTTCTAACCCAGCTCAATCACTACTGCCACCTAAAAGCACTGTGATAATCTCATCTTGTCATTCAGCTCCTAAGAAATATGGCATCAATATTGCTGACACCAACTCAAATATACCTGGCACTGGGTCAGGATCAACAGAGGTCACAAACTGAATTAATTTTGGAAAGTATATATTCATTTAAAATTTGTATCTCATTGGCATCCACAGACACTGTTCCAGAGTAATAAAAATATCCCAGTATTGAATACCATAAATTAAAAATGCTGTAGGTTATTTCTTTATGTCAGAAAGAAGCAGCAGTGCTGACATCCAGCCCTGCAATTCTCATGCTGAAGAAATAAAAACATTAAGGCAATCCCTCTTCAAACTGAAGACTGCTCTGTAAACACAGAGTCAGCTTAAAAGGACCATCAGAGATTGAACTCAAAGAATAACAGAATGAATGACTTGGGTTGGAAAAGACCTTTAAGGTAAGGGGGTTCTAACACCTCTGCCATGGGCAGGGATGTCACTCACTAGATCAGAGTGCTCAGGGTCCCATTCAACCTGGCCTTGAACACTTCCAGGGATGGGGCATCCACACCCTCTCAGGACAGCCTGTTCTCATCTCTTGCTTAACTTAAGATAACAAACTAGACCAGAAATAGTCTTCGCGCTTTTTTGAAGAACAGGACACAACTTGCCAGCTTGCCAAAGATCACCAGGAGTGTGTTTTAGGATTCCAGAGGAAATAGTTTTTCACAGAGAATGCATGCACATTTATCTAAGAATTCTCCAACTGAACTGGTGAAATGAGGAACTTGGGGATGAAATATTACTGAGATGGTATAGAAGTCCCATATGGTTCCTATTGCTGCTATTCTACAGAGTAAGCTGCTGACTGCAATTTATAATTTGATTTTGCACTATTATTATATACAAGATTTTATATATTGATTTCATTTCACTAAAGCTCAGACCACATTTTCACAGATTTTGTGCAACAAAACTTTTTGTAACCATCCACCTCTGCACATTCCTGAAGAGGTCCTGGTGTCCTCCATTCTTTCATGCCAATAAACACTGGTGTGTAAAATAAAAAGTGTCACAAGAGACTGCTCAAATGTAGGGTTACAGAAATTGTCACAGTTATGAAGTAGATCATCCAGATTAACAGATAACAAGCATTAAAGAAATTGTATTTCCTCCTTTCTGGCATGTTTGAGTTGGGCTAAGGCAGTCCAGGATGAAGGTCAGAGTCTTTTTCAAAGCCTGGTAGAGTTCCCACTCCTGCTACTGAATCTGAGGTTTGTTAAGAGATTAATCTGTGCTGTGGGCGTTGCTGCTCTAAGAGAGCCAGAGGCAAAGAGATTGGGAAATGGCAGGGTAGAACAAGAGATAAACAAAATGGGAATGAAGAAAAATGAAAACTGGAGCAGAGAAGCAAGAGAGACAACAGGGTAACAGCTCAGTGAGCAGAACTTGAAGAAAGACAGACAGGGATTGCTCTGCTGCAGCTGGAAGCAAGAGGCATCACCAAAGCAATAAAAGCTGCTCTCTCTATTCCTTTTTGATGCTCCAGTTGGAAGCTGTGACATTCACTAGCTCAGAAAAATCAGGCTTGGAGTTGACCTTTTTGCTCTTGTTTGGGTTTTTAAATATGACACTAGTTTCATCATTGACCTGTGAAAGACTGCATGAAAAGAAAGGTTGAGATCAGCCTTAAAAGCTGAGCATAAGGCTCAGTAAAAAACCCTCAACAGTTACCAAAGGACAAACACAACAACACATCAAACAGACAACTCATCTACTGCGGAAACAGATGTGTTGTGATCAACCTGAGCTGGAACATCCAGATGATGAAGTCAAATCCTAAAGACTCACAGAATCACAGAACATGGTGAGTTGGAAGGCACCTGCAAGAATTATCAAGTCCAACTCCTGGCCCTACACAGGATACCCAGAGTGACACCTTGGGCCTGGGAGCACTGTCCAGATGATTCTTGAATTCTGTCAGGCTGGTGCTGCGACCACTTCCCTGGGGAGCCTGTTCCAGTGCCAGCCACTCTCTGGATGAAGAGCCTTTTCCTAATATCTAACCTAAACCTCCCTGGACACAACATCAGCCCATTCAAGAAGCAGAGTCTTGCTATCTAACACAACAATTAGGGGAATGATAGCAAGCAGAGTACTGTGCAATGGCTTTCTCTGCCTTTCTTTTCATCTTCCTAAAATTCAAATACAACATAATTTTTAGGAAGCTGGAGGAAGGTGAAATCCATTTCGGTCTGCCCCAGAGTAGCAGCCTGACACCTGTCAGAGCTCAGGTGAGCTTTTCTAATGGCTCACTTGAGGAAAGGTTAACTTCTTTAAGCAGTGGTACAACAGCTATACAATGGCCAGAACCTCCTCCTCAAATTGCCAGCTGTATCACAGCAAGATGAGTCCCTGCAAACCTCATTAATAAAGAACAGCCATCTGTGAAGACACAGCAGAGTGAAGCAGGCACATCTGATCCAACAGTTTTGGCAGTTTTCTGCACCTGTAGGACTTGAAACAGTCCCACTTCACATCTCCCTAAATTCTTTCATGCTCTGAAAACTACTTCAGTGGTATTTCAGAAGTTTCTCATATGGATTAAAAAGTTTGGCTCACTAGTCTGTCTCTAGTTCTTCCCCCACCCCCCTACTTATACTGATATTAAGATTTCCCCAATTTGCAGAGATGACTGTTTACTCACGCTGTAAGTTTTCATGCAAGGGAACACAATAAATTTTACAATAAAATCTACTGTGTAAGTAAACACAGCTGCAATTATTTTAATACTCCTAATAGCACAGATAACAGCATCTCCATGCAAGAAAATAAAGCCTTTGGTTTGGTTTGATCTAAAGGAAAAGCACAGACTGCTGACACAAGTTCTTACTAGGGGAAGCAGCAATACAACTATATTTTGCTCATTGAATTAAAAACTCCAGAAAAAACCCAAACAAATATTTAAATCTTGCATGTATCAAAGTAAACAACAGCATTCCTAATTACTTAATTACTAAGAGATCCAACCTTGACTCAAGGTCCTGCTGTAATTAACTTTGGGCTGTGTCAGTTCATTTATTACTGCTTTAAGCTGAAGTGCTCTCCTCTGCTTGAAAGAAATCCAGTACCTCACAAGTTTAACTTTAGGAATAGTCCAAAGGTCATTAAGTTTTGCTCTATTCACTAAAATCTGAAAGCAAGAGGAGAACTAATCCTGAAACACAGGGAACATAAATTGTAAAGAATATAATCTTAAATATAAATTTGGACAATGTTCTTCTATCCTTTCACACCCTATAAAAAATTCAATTATGAGTTTGGACTACCTTAAAAATTGGCATATGTGAAATTTCTTTGTAACCTAAATGAACTTTCTTTTCTTAAAATATCTTTCATAGACCTCTTCAAAGTATTTCACAGATATCTGCAAACCAGACAAAAGGATGAAAACCACCATACTCAGCACTCAAAAAGCCTGAAGACTGTCCATCTGCCATTCCACCCATCCAAGCCCATCTGAGTCAGTACAAACATTGAATGTCTACTGGAAAGGATTCCTTCCCCATTCCACAGGTACTTCATATCTTCCTCTTTAGTTTATCCAGCATACAACTGGTTAAACTGTAAACTCTAGAGATTGAATTTGATTTGGTTTTTTTTAATCTCCTAGTATTTCTAGGAAACAAGTATTTGGGTTACATTAAATATTCAATATATGAGCTGCTGGCAAGGCATCAGAAAATCAATAGCTTCATACATTTACAACTGAGCATTTACCACATGAAAGGTTGAATCCCAAGACAGAAACTGCTCTAATTAGGAAGCCTTATCTAGGAGGAATGTTCTTATCTGGATTTTAAACATCAGCCTGTTTCTCCTTCTCTACTACGAGCACCAGTAAGAGTGAGCATACTAACCACTGTTTGCACAGTCTCCATAGAGTGTTCTGATAATGTTCTTCCCACTTCCTTCTCACCCTCAACAGAAGATGCTGAAATGCTTCAATTTTGTCCACTCTGGTAGCACACTGATCTCCAACTTCTGTTGGATGGGACCTTGAGCAACCTGATCTACTAGGCAGCATCCTTGTGGTGGGGGAGTTGAACTGGATGATCTTTAAGGCCCCTTCTAACCCAAACCATTCTGTTGTCCTATGATTTGCAAGACTTTAAAGAAAATAACACACTGCCGTAAAAAAATTGTTCTGTTTAAGCCCAAGTTCATTTCATGCTTCACTTAGCTAGCTATTCTTCAGCAGCTTGCTTGTCACACTGCCCGCTCCCCTCTGGAGCCCCTGATGCAGCCTGGTATTGACCAGGGAGCCGCAGCCTCGGCTCTGCCGCGCACCAGGGGCAGCTTTTACGCAATCTGCTCTTCCATATCTGGGGCACCTTCATGCTGAGGTAGCAGGCAACACACACAGGCTGAAGAGAAACAGCTGGGCGTGTACCAGATTTGAGTAAGGTAAGTAAGGCTTATTTGAGCCGGTAAATGAACAGGTGTCTGAGAATTGCAAGGGCATGATTGCCACTCAATGATAGTGCACATGGGGTAGCTTATTTAGTCTTTGAAAACCAGCCAGGCACAAGCAAAGGTCAGTGGGCTGAAGTCCCACAGACAAGAAGGGGCAATACAGAAATGGTATGACCCCTTGTACAGGCACAACTTTATTTTTATACTTCTATTGTAGAATACATTTCTGGCATTCTTACTGCTGCCAAAAAACCACCAGCAACAAAGAGCCACTGTGCCTATGATTCTTTTAAGGCTGGGAATAAAAAGTTAATAACATTTGTTCCTACAGAAGCTCAGCTATTAAAAAAGAACTGCTGGAACAAATGAAAGAAACAGTGAACTGTTGAGCCCTTTTTATGTCAAAAACCTCTAAAGAAAGATATTGAAAAAAATTTAGTTCAAGCGAGGAATATACAACTGTATTAAAAATACTCGTTTCATGTTTACAGAGACATAAATCAATCACGTGTTATTTCACAATCACAGCAAACCTGCAGCCAGGCACTGCTAAACAAACCCAGGCTAAGTGTAGCGGCTTACCATTTGAAATCCCATGGGTACAACAGAACCCAGGAGCTGCAGCGTATTACTCAGCTCAATGCAAACTCCCCTGCACAGAGAACACTGACTTTGCTGACTCTCATGCTCAGTCTGCCTCCTCAGCCTTATTTGCCCAAGTACAGCAACTGCAGAGTACTTCTCCTGCCAAATTTGATCCATCTTCAAAAAATCAGAAACTTTTACTGATTCTAGTTTCTCATACCTTGTATTTTCTTGAGACAAATTAAGGACAATAGAATAGTGTTGAGACTGCGCTACGAAGATATCCCTCTAAACAGCCAAATCCTCAAATTGTAAGAGAAACTTATTTAAAAAATCTTTTAAGCACAGTGTAACATCATAACCTTAGAAATGAAGCAATCTTTGTATAGGCTCTGTAATTTTTCCAAGATTTACATGTCTGTCAACAAAATACTTTTCCTTTATGCCTTCTTTATATTATTGTGAGTACATTCTTTACATCATACTATTTCACTCCATTCACAACACTGTCCCTGGAAAGAGACATTTGTTACACATCTCAGGAAGCAAAAATTTTTATGTTAAGATGCCTCTGGGAAATGAAAAGCATAGGCAAGAAGGAAATAAATTTTTTTAACTAAAATAAAATGAAGTCTACCCTTTCTGCCTGGGCTATCAATTTCAAGGAAGATTTAACAGAGAAATTCTCCACACATGTTGGAATATCCTTCCAAATCTAGACTGTGAAATAGATAACACATACAGTTTACCAAAGTCCAAGGTAAACAGAAATTGCTGCTTCCTTGTTCAGAGGCCAGGGAGCTGCACCATGCCCTTCATGAGCAGCACAGGGAGAAGGGCAGGAGCTCTCAGGCAGCATGAAAGCAAAACTAAAGCTGCAGCGTGACTTTTAGGGCATCACACAAACAAAATTAGCCAACAAGGTAGGAGACATCGCCACAGGAGGATTCCATGAAAAGGCAGAAATGTTGCTATGCAACTTGGGCAGAGACAGACTTTTTTGGAAATTGCACCAAGACTGAAGAGGTGTAAAACCTCAGAAAGTTACTTATCGATACTCTCTGCCCAGTCACAATCACACTAATTAATTCTACTGCTAATCAAGCATTTTTCACTTAGATGTCACTATATTTTTATAACACACTAGCAATTTTCTTCCTTTCTCTCTGCTGAGTGCTTGATAAGGTCACAAGTAGATCCATTGAGACCAAATATTTCTATATATAGAAGTAATTGCCTGTGGAATTAAGTGCACTTGCCTGGGTATCTAGTTCATACTAAACTTAATTTAGCTGATTTTCCTCGTCTATTATATTCATTATTAGGGACAGTGCACACTGTCAGCTGCAGCAATGCCTATCAAAGATTGAAACTAATTATTTAATCATGTGGCAAGAATGAGTTCCTCTGCGAGAACATCCGCAACCAGCAGATGCAGACAAACAAGTAAGCTATCACAGGAAAGAACCAGTTCCTCCAGACAGCCACGTGGCACACACCTCCTTTTTAAAAGGAGGCAAAAGAATGATAGTATATTCTAGGAATACTGATTCTCATTAACCAATTTCAAATACATCTCAAGTAAGCAAAGCAAACAGTTAAATGAGCCCCAAGGCAGGCAAAGTGTGCTAGAGAAAATCAGCTGATTAAAAGTATGCAAAGTAAAATTAAAATAAAACAAAACAAAATAAAATAAAACTTCAGGGAAACAAGGTTGAGTATCTGGACATGCTGTCCCTAGGTCTCTGCACCCAGGAAGAGGATTCAGGGAGAGGAGGAAACAGCAGTAGTGGAAGTTCAAACTATGGAGCTCTTAAGAAATCTTAACCCGTACAAGCCTGAGGATGCATGGGGAGCAACACTGTTCTTTTTGAAAGGTTGTGGAGAAAGGTGAATATTATATCTGCCTTCAGACAGGGACATAACAAGCCATGGGTCTACAGGCTGGTTAGCTTCACTCTGCTTCCTGGGAAAACCACAGAGCAAATTCTCTGAGAAGCTGCTTCTGAGGTGAAGAAGGTGAAGGAGGTGACCAGGACCAATCAATATGGATTTACTGAGGGTTAATCATGTCCAGTCATCCTGGTTACCCTCTATGAGAGCATGACTGGGAGAGCACTGGATGTTGTTTACCTTGACTTTGCCAAGGCTTTTGATAATTCTCCCTCCAGAATCCTGGTACGTACAAAGTTGGGATGTTACAGTCTAGACAGGCAGACTGTTAGCTGGGTGAGTAGCTGGCTGGAACATCAGATTCAAAGGTCAGTGGTATTATGTGACTACCCACAGGCCAGTTACCTTGCTTAATACCTTTTCTCAGAGCCTGAAGGATGAAAAAACAGGTACCCAACTCAGCCCTCAGATGACACCAACTCAGAGGTGCATTCAGTATCCTGGGAGGCAGGGCTGCTTTTCAGAGGGCCTTAGGCTTGAGGCAGATATGGGTCAAAAGGAGCCTTTCCATACTTCAGAAAGGACAAATGCCAAGCACTACTTGTGGGAAGGAAGAGCCCCTGGCTATGAGAGAGGCTGGAGACTGGCTGCCTTGGAATCAGCTCTGCCCAAAAAAGACCCGAGGGAAGCAATCTGAGCATGAGCCAGCAGCACCCTCTGGCAGCAGAGACAGCCAGCAGCAAGCCACAGGAGCCAAGACACAACATTAGGCAAAGTAGCTATCCCCTTTTAGATGTGGTTTAACACCAGCTGGGTCACACTTGCTTTGGGCCCCATAAAACAAGAAAAATGCTGACAAGCTGGCATGAACTCAGAGGAGGGCTGCAAGACAGTGAGGTCTGGAGGACTTGCCCTGTGAGGAGAGGCTGAGGAAATAGGGGCAGCTCAGCCTGGAGACACAATGGCTTTGGTGGGTCACAAAGCTGCCTGTCAGTACCCATGGGAAGGGCTGCTTAGAAGCTGAATCAGACTCTTCAGTGAGGTGCAGCCGGGACAAGGAGCAAATTGAAAGAGAACAGGCTCTGGCTCAATGTGGGGATGTCAATGTGAGGATTATTTGAACAGCTGCCCAAGGGGGTTGTGGAATCTCTGCTCTGGGGCCCAGACAGACAGTGGCCTGAGCAATCCGGTCTGAATTCACTTCCAAGTCTGCTTGAGCAGAAAGTTGGACTCCAGTTATTGTGAGGTCCCTTCCAGCCCACAACGTCCTTCCCACTTGCAAACAGTGACCAGCACTGGAAGCCCTGGAAGCCAAACTAAACAAGACAGTTTTTCTTCTCATGACAAGTGCCAATCTCATCATGTTTAGAAAGCCTGGAGAGAAATGCATCCGTTTGGGGTGTTTTTAATGTATTCCACTGCAATGACTACCTTCTACTTACCAATGGGCTCCAGGAGCATTTATCAACATTTAAGTTTTTCAGCAACATGATGATAATATCAACAGTATTGCCTCTACAGCAGGCTTGGTCTGAAACAGCAGTTGTGGCCCAGGGCAGGATTTATATACAGATTTAGAAGGAACAGGCTTACCCTGTATCTACTATCTACTATGTTTTGCTCTGGTGTATTCAAAGTTGTTCTTAGTTTACATCTGCATAAATAGCAGCCATACCACAGGCTTCATAGGATTTATTGATGTCCTTGGGGAAGAAGTTTATAGACCAGAAACAGAGAGCTGTTTTCAGAAAACCTCTAAACAATCAAAATTAATTAATTAAAGGGGACATTTACTTACTTATTCCTTGAAAAAGTTCTTCAATGTTAACAGCATTCTTTGCACTGGTTTCAACAACAATTGCTCCTATAGATTCTGCATATTCTTTGGCATCCTTCATAGGAACCTCCCTTAAAAAAATTAAAACATTTATAAATAAAAGAAGCCAAATTTTAAAAAAAGTTAAAGAAAAAAGCACCTCAAAATACAGCCTGATTAGAAAAGCATTAACATACTCTTCATCTCCATAAAAACAGTACTATCTTTCTTCATATGGCATTTAGATGCTGTTATTCAAATACATCAACATTTCAACAAAATTGATCAATCTGCAGATTTCTGCAATTTGCTATTGAATCCATGCCTTGAGAAAAGGAAGATAATTTAAAGAAAATCACATTTGTTTATGTTTTATATTTGATAAGAAAAGCACTCTCCACATGCCAAATGTTCAAACAAGATAGGGCACAACTATTGTGGATGAAAATGGTAACAGCATGGTATGTCTTGGTCTTTGCAAGCAGCAAGGAAACAAGAGATTCTGAAGTAAATATAAAAGCCACTGACTGAGAACATCAGCAACAGCAAACTGTGAGTGCTTGTTCACTGGGGAAAGACACCATTCTGTGCCATTTCACCAAAGTGACACCATCTTAAAATCACCAGCAGAACAGCCTCATTTTGCTACCAATACTTTGTATGTCAAAAGATGGCAAATGCAGTTTACAACATTCAAAAAGACCTCTGCTTTAAACAAGCTAACCCCACGCCTTGTATCTGCCTGAGCCAGGCAGCAGAGTGGATCTGCCCACACGTGCTTCCCTCCGTAACCACTTCTACTCCTGATTTTTGAGCAACAGCAGAATCTGCACCAACTGCTTCACCCACAGCTCCAATTTACCGATCCAGAGACTCCTCATGTAATTTCCTCCCAGTATGAGCATGTCAGACATATCACTCAGCTTAGGGTCATCAGAAAACTGCTGAGGGTGCACTTGATCCCTTTGTCTGTGCCATTATTGAAGGTATTAAATAACACTGGTCCCAGTACGGATCGCTGAGGGACACCACTGGTGTCCATCAGGACTCTGAGCTGTTGACCACTGCCCTTGGGATGTGACAGTATAACCAACTCCTTATCCATCAAACAGGCCACCCATTGAATCCATCTCTTTCCAGTTTATAGAGAAAGATGTTGTAAAGAACCATGTCAAAGGATTTAAAGAAGACCAGATAAATTATGGAATAAGGAAATAATATGGGTGCATAGAATGAAGATCTGAGCATGAAATTCTGCTGAATTCTCTTAACCAAGGATTTCCACTGAACACAATTTGTTAAGATGGTGAACCACATCTTTAGGGAAGTGAACACTTCTGAGCTGCTGTTAGAACTACTGAATTCTATGATGCTCAAAAGTATTACAGAGACTTACATTTTAGCACTGAAGTTTCAGCTCATCTTTGAAAGTACTTTTTAACGACTTGTCAGAAGAACAGGACACATCATAACATGCTTTACTCCTATTACTTAGAAGTATGCTGAACATTCAGCAGTTCTAAGAGTTGACAGTACTACAACAAAGATGAGGATTTATACTTGATAAAATTGCTTGCCTATCTGTAGAAATTCCTTCAAAGTGGGGAAGAAATGTATTTCAAAAGAGCACCAAGAATTGCAGATAGCTTATTAACAACATCGAAGAAAAGCAGTGTGACCCCTAAGTGTCTGAAATACATCTCGGCTGCTCAAAACCAGATTTTAGATGCTAAACATGGAGGGTAACATGGTCAATGATTATGAGAAATACATTAATTCTTCCTTACATTATCTCTTACACTCATAGAGATGGCAGAATCAAACCAACTTCAACCAGGTCAGCTTGACCTCTTTTGCACCTATTCACATTGGTCTTAAAAGCAGCTGTCTCTCTGATATCCAGCAAAACATCTGTCAAAAGCTCTATAAAACCAAGGAGAGATGCCAAAAATGCATACAAACAGCAGCCTGCTCCTGCATGCTCACATTATCTTACTTGTAAATTCTCTGTGCCTAAAGGCATGTGTATTTTCTACTCAGCAGAAACAATCTGATAAATTGGTGACATGTTTCACCTAAAACCATTTTTACTGAAGTAAATCTGAAGACATAAAGCAGACAGAGAATGCAAACAGCTGCATGCATTGCATAAATAATCAGACTTCTGGAAGAACTGTGAAAATATATCACATGAGATAGTCTGCTCTCTTTTTCCACCAAAATAATTTTAGCTGGACATCACTGGATAACTTCAGAAAGAAAAAAGACTGAGGGATGCAGAAAGAACAACTACACCAAAAATATTACCAAAACTATTCATAATTATGAGAAGAAAAAAATGTCCTCTCCCATAAAAACCAAAAAGATTAAGAAACATTAGCTCATGGAGTCAATGAGGACCATTCACATAGCAAAACAATTTGTGCAAAGAAGAGCTATACCGGCTGAACAGGAACAAGAACTGGATGACCAGCAATCAGTAAACTATGGGTAATGGCTGATAATAATATGGTGAGAAGATCACAGATCACAGCTGCTCTTTGAGGAAGCCCAGTACTTTCAGCGGGATTTTTTTGAAGTCTTCAATTGGTGCAACAGCAAGCAGAAAGAGGGCTGATAATGGACTCATTAGCAATTATTGCCATTTGCCGCTATCGCCAAACTTACTACCCTTAAGTTAATCTGGAAACTGTATTGCTGGGAACACTTATGCCATAAATTTAAAAATTACTCCCAGGGCAACCAAAGCCCCTGATTTGTGCTAACTGGCTTTAGGTTTTATTTTTATAACCATCCTTTCCTCATTTTTCTCCTTTGTATCTGGAAATTTTTGTCTTGTAGGACTGAGTTTCACCATGTTGACCAGCATATCACAACATTATGTAGGAGATGCCAATACATGTGTCCCTCATTCTTAGCCAAACAGAAACCAGAAGTTTGCCAGAATCAGGGCTTGTTCACTAATTACAGAAAGCAGTGAGTTGCAGCTTTGTGTTGGTTCATGGCTGACATTGGAAGGGGGGAGAACAAAACCAAACCCACGCAGGTCAAAACCTAGGCCTTGATTCAATAAAGTACTGCAGCACTTACTTGAAGTTACACACATGCTCCAGAGCTCTGGTGAATATGGGCCAAAGTAACAATAACTAAACACTCAGGGATGATGTATTTCAACAACCACAAGAGCCTATGAGGTCGTAAGGGGAAAGCGTCAAATATGATCATTGAGTTTGTACTCCTAGATGAAGCAAGAAGTAATAGCCATGAACTGACAAACAGAATCACTACTGTACTGTACTGAATGTGCTTCCAGTTCCTGAAAGGATAAATGCATATCCAAAATAGAGCTAACAAGCAGAAGAGTGATTCTAGCTTCACTCTCATTCCAAATAGCATCATCTCAACTCTTCTGCAGGGGTGTGGATTCAACTCGTCCCTCTTTTATCTACGAGGTTGCTTCACATAGGGGACGAAAGTTTTACTTTAGGTTATGCTCCAAAAAACCCCAAAAATACATTTTCTCAATCCAGTATTATGAAACAGTTTCAGCTTTTGCAAACTCAAATTCTCAAAGTTCTTTGGTTAGTATTTTACCTCTTGTCCACTCTCCCAGCTTTACATTGCTGATTTTGCTCATCACTTACTACATTCTGCACCTTTTAACAGAATGGAAACGAGAAACAAAAAAAAGAGAACCATTTTCCATTCCAAATGATGCAGCAGGTAAAGGAGGTAGAAATTGCACAAATAAAGAGGAAGGACAGTAAAAGAGAAGTTAAAAAAATACATAATTCAAGTTGTTGCTGAGGTTGTGCATTGCTAGAATCACTGATTCTAGTGCAGGAGGCCAAAATTATATACTATTGTAACAATGAAGCAAAATTGTTACTTGAAGAGAAGAAACAATATAGTTACTGCAATGAAAATAACACCAAAAAGTTTTACCTGATATCAGAAAGATCACATTTGTTTCCAGCGATGGCCATGACAATGTTTTCAGGACCATGTTCTTTTAGTTCTTTCACCCATTTTTTCAAAGTATGAAATGAATCCTACATCAGAGAAATAACAAAGCAAGCTACCAGCACACTCTGCCAATTTTTGCCTATTTTTTAAAGTAGAGGAGCACAGCTTTAACAGTATTAATGCAATAATGTTTATATAGATCACAAGACTGGAGGTTCATTTATCTATCTATGCAATTTGTTTTTCAAGCTTCAGGCCATAAGACTACTTCAAATTAATTCTTTAACTTGGATGCTTCCCTCTTTTCCACTTCCCCTCCTCCCTGCTCCAATGTGGAACCGAATATTAAACTTCCAGTGATGAAGAAACTATCCCAGCTTGTCTAGTAGATAATTTCTTTCACTTAATGTGAACTTCATTTGTCTAATTTCACTTCTGTCCAGTGGCTTACCATCTCAATCACTGTCATATCTGCTAATATCCAATGGAGCTTCCTCAGGGATGCCCACTTCCCTGCATTTCCAAATTTGTGATCTTGTAAACCTCAATTTACTCATTATAAAACAGAAGAGTAAGGGGACTCATTTGTCTTTTCTTCCCCTTGAAGCACAAAAATCAAACTCTATCTGATGCTACCTACCTTTTAATAGTAATTTTTCTATTTCTTTACACCAGTGAAATAGTAGCTTTAAGGTAACACTTCTTTCTGGATATTCTAATTAAAAAGCACAGTTGAAATTTTTATTGATAAAGTTATCTCTCAAATAGATTATAAATATTTTTCCCTGTCAGAAAGGCATGTAAGAGTTGTGTCTAAACCATCAGTATCACCAAAGGTAGAGTCATATCAGCCATATCACTTGGGAAAAAAATCCATTTTACTTTAAAGATTAACACTGACTATTAAGCATCAGAAAGTGAAATACGCATTGACCTTCCTCTCCTATTTCCCCCTCTTTATCCTGAGAGCTGTTCCACATAACCTTGTAGAAAGTCTGGTAAAACAAAATTTCATTCTTACAATCTATTACAAGATCAACTATAAGGTATTTAAATCAGAAGTGTCAATCCATCGTGATTCACTCTTCCTCACTGTTTCCTGGCAAATTAGCAGTGGACAATAGCACTGCTGTGCAACAGTGACCACCACCAGCAGCAACAGATCATCACAGTAATACACTGGGGAACCAAACCAGCCCTTCCAACCTTGTAGTAAGACAGACAGCTGGCAAGAAATGCTAAAATGCTAGTGAACTCTCCTGGCCAACCATTAGCACTGCCTCTAACTCAGCTGTATTTTCCAAAAGGAAAGAAAGAGGCATGAAGGTGGAATCTCCTAGCCTACTCTGCCTGAGAAATGAGCCAGAGAAGTTAAGAATCTAAAAATACAATTTTCATTCCAAGTGAGTAATGTTGAGACAAAAGGTCAGAGACTCATGATTTCATTATCAGTTTCAAAATTAAGACATGACGCCTGCCATACAAACATGAAATGATATGCTTAGATAAAAATAATTAGTTTTAAACCCAGTAATATGCAAACAACTTAATTTCTAATCAGTTGATAAAGCTAAGAGCTGCTTTTTGTAGTAAAAATTCAACTCCACACAGAGAACATAGATGGTGGTGGTGATGGTAGGGGTATTGCAGGACATTAATCCTGTCCACTTAGCCAGGAGAAGCTCAAAGAAACATTGACAAAATGCAGTCTCCAACCTTTTGTCTGCATAAAGTTGAAACAACCGAACAGTTGAAACAGAACTTTTCATTTAATGTTTTAAGCCAGGTGGACATCTCCACCCAGATCAACACAAACAACCAAAACAGAGACATGCCAGATAAATTAAATTCTGCAGTTGTGGGGTTTAACTTCAACTCAGGCCCAAACACAGCAGTTAACACAGGAAAAAGCATCCCAAAGATCCTACCTGTTTGGTGATATCATACACTATCACAGCTGCTGCTGAACCTCGGTAGTACATTGGAGCCAAGGAATGAAACTGTTAAAACATAAACCCCCAAAAGAAAGTATCATTAGTAAATCAGAATTATCACACAGTTTGCCAGGTCTCAAAGAGTTGCCAGGGCAGGACCACCCACTTTCTTTCATCCCACAGAGAGCAGATCTTATCAGTGGTCACCCATCTCTCATTTTCCTTAAACACAAGGAAGCCAGACCTTCTTTACCTCCTGCTGTTCTTCATCCCACCAAAATTCATCCCAAATTTACTAAACCATAACTTAAGGGTTCAATGCATCATTTCCATTATAGGGCATGTACACTGAGGACAAGTTTTGACAGGAAAATAACTTACACTTTGAAGCCTAACCTGATGGCATGGACCCTTTCCCCTGGCAAAACACAATATTGCTTTATAGATCTAAGTAATAACTGGATTCAGCTTGGGTTTGAATTTTACAAAGCATTGCTAATAATTTGGATAAAATTAACTTTTCAGAAAAATCTGAACCTGTCTTGTTTACATATACATATGCTATGATAAGCATTTCGAAAAACATGGATTCTTGCAGTTACTCTTCAGCCTTTTGTTTCAAGGAAAACATTATTTGAGGAAAAATCCCAAGAAATAAATATGTTTGTTATGACAACTGAAGAACAGCATAATTTTTGTAATTTAGCAATGACTAAGCAGCCGATTTACAATTTCAGCTTACAATTACAATTAGAGAAAGGAAGTAAAAAAAGTCTTTCTGCTGATTCAACTAAGCTCAGTCTCAAACAAACCAAAAATAATTTCTTGGAAAATGCATCCAGTCTCAGTCTGCTCACACAGGCATTTTATAATTTTGGGGGAGGGGAGTTATCTGCAAAAGCTGCATATAAAGCTGCAGCTAATAACTGAGGTCAGCACCTAAATCAAATATATTTTCAGGGCAGGGTCTGAACCTCACTGCCCAGCAAACATGCACAGATCCACGTGTTACACTGCAAACCTCTGCATGTTTGCTGGACACATCTTTTTCCCAGAACTGTACCTACTGACTGAGCACTTACACTTTTAGCAGCCTCCACATTTCTTGCTGTTTCACACACAACATATCAGGCAATTTATTTGCAGAGCTGGTTCACTTGCCAGTTTATAAGCTATTTATCACAGATCACGCACACCAGCTCAAGGTCGGCGCTTTCTTTTGTAACAGTATGGATGCACAGCAGCAGTGACAGATGGTCAAGTGCTGAAGTGTTTTGGGGAGAGAAGCAGGTGGGAGAGCTCATTAATAAGAGAAAACAGCAGGAAAGAGGATGAGAAAAGAAAGAGGAATCAGTCAAGAAGCGTGGTCTGAAGAAATGGGATCAGCCAAGATCCTGAGGGAGTTGGGTAGACGTGTGCTTTCTGGGGTTTTAGTGTGTAGCTTTATTACTTGCATGCTTAATGCAATAGATGGTTTCCAGAATTTTTAGGCTCCTAAATCACAACAGAAATTTTCAGTATGTTAGGACAGATCAGACCATTTCAGCTGGACCTACAACAATCATGTAGACTAAGTGCCTGATCAATTCAGAGCTGGCCAAAAGTTAAAGCATCTTGTTAAGGGCATTGTCCAAATGCTTCTCAAACATTGACAAGCTTGAAGCATCACTTCAGATAAAAAGAAGGGCTTTTTCAAGTATGTTAACAGCAGAGGAAGAAAGCATTGGACTCATTACTTGTTTCATGATCACTGTGGCCAAGGCATCCCACCTACTACTACATCCCTCAAATCCCTCCTAATCACAAAAAGTCTAGGAGGGCATCCTTGCCTGGTTGGCTCACTGAATGCCTGTAACTAGATGTTACCTCCTACAAACTTCAGGAACTTCCAAAACCTTCTCCTCAAAGTAAGTGTTGTGCTGAAGTAGCCTAAAAGCCAGGAACCTTAACTGTGGAGGGCACATCTGACCTTTCATGGCGTAAGCACACTCCTCCCAGTCTGTAAACATCAAGAAAAAAAACATACATACCCTACACACATGCTGACTTGGTCTTAATCTAGATTATACAGCATTCACGAATTTACAAAGAGCTCTCAGATAACAGTAATCACACTTCACAGGAGCCAAGCAGTTAAACCCCCATACTCCAAATTCCTTCAAGACTGGCCCTGAAAGCATACTGAGAACCTGTACAACATCTTGGGAATTTCTGTCCCTTTTCTTCTGTCCAGCCAACAAGAACACTTTCCTTAATAGCTGTTTCAAAGGAATATTTGCAGTGTTAGGGCCAGAAAGCAAAAATAAAAGTAATTTAAAACAAACAAACAGAACAAAAAAATGCCCTTTGTCATTCTCTTCTATGGGCTAATAAACAAACATGGCAACACACGATGTCCCAGTCACAAGAAATCACTGTTTTCTAGAAGAAAACAGGAAAAATCTCTTCACAACACTGAATGAATCAAGAGAGGCTGAAAAATGTTAACTGCATGAGCTTCATGATCTAATGGTAGACTTTTAACAAGTTCCTGTGCTTCAGGAACATGAATTTTCCAATATCATGCAAATAATCATGTTTTATCTTTCTTTTAAACCAGTGCCCAAAAGCAGAGTCCTCTTGAACATTTTTCTGGCCTAATTAAATGGAAAAAGAGAGTCACACCAAATTAATTAAAGCGATAAGAAACACTAATCTGCACATTTTTCACCTGCCAAGGACCAAATGTGGGACAGATGCCCAAAACAAGTGACACACAAAAAAACAGCTCTCAAAATTAAATCTCATGGGCTCACCTTTTGAATTATAAATGACAATGTCTATAACCTTGATTTTAAAGCTCAGTATTCCCGTAGCCAGTAATTCCCAAGAAAATTAGGAGAAACAGAAGCAGTTTGAGATTTGGCATAAGAACAATTCTGCTTGAGAAGGGCCATCTAAAAATGCTCAGGCAGCCACTCCCAGCTCTGCCACAGGAACACTCAGGTTACAGCCCCAACTTTCCAGGGAGTCAGCCCCTCCATAACCTGGAGCTGAGAGCAGTGCTCTGGCAGATGTCACCCCTTCCTGCAGCCAGCAGCAGCTCACATCCCCTTGGACTAACAGGAAAACACAGACTAGAAAGAGACATCCATCAGCTCCCACCATCACGTATAATCACTCTCCTAACCCATTTCAAAAGCTGATCAATGTTCTTCCTAAAATAATTAGTCTTCTTTTTTCATTATACTGCTGAAGGGATCATATTATCATATTACTTTGACAATTAATAACATTTGGAATTCCTAATTACTAAATTACTTGTAATTTGCTTGCACCTTGACTTATGGAAATTTAGGGATCACTACTTGCCTTTAGCTGAAATATATTCATATAGAGTGACAAACTTGCAGATTTAACTTTGCCAGTCTGCTATAGCAGGCTCTTCCACTCTGAAGATAACGTAAAAGGGAGAAATCAGGGTCTAATCACCTTTCCTTGTGCTTGGTCCAGATTCAGTTCATCTTTCCTGACTGCTGGTGACCAGGTTTCTACACAGCATTATAGACATTATTGAACAGCCTTAACTGCACATTCCCTAACACTTTTCTCACGTCTGCATCATACTCACCTTATCATCCTTTAGTTGGTGAATACACTGAGAAGTGGTTTTTCTCCTCTCTTTCCCCCCAAAATAAAAATTTAAAAACTCACCCACAACTTTACAGCATGTATTTTTGTTAGGTGAAAAAAACACAGAACCCTGGTACTTTATACTATCAAACTTCATCTCAACTGCTCTCTACTTTCTAAGCACTGGGAACACCTCCCATCTCTGTATAATCAGCTACCATTAGCAGGTCACCTACTGTGGGAATTTAGAAGTTTTATGCCTCTCATTCAGCATCCACCAAAAAAACCTTATTTGCCTATTTGACCAACTGCATCATTCATTAGTCCCATTTTGATTCTGGAGAGTTTGACAACAAGTGGTTAGGCTGAGGTTGCTAATCCACACAGTGCAATACTCAATTGCAGGGGTACATTTTCCAATCCAACAGCCAGGCTGGAAGTACCACTCAAAATATAAGTAAGACATTTGCTATACCAAAGACATGTCAAAACTCAGAATCAATTACTTCATGAAGACTTCCAAGACTCTCCTCCTTGGAGACACACAGTGTGCTCCATACCTACAGTCAGGTCAGCTGAATCCTGGTGCAATGCTGACTGGGCTCAGAGCACCTTCTTCCTTGTGCTCCTCTACCAACACATCCACTTTGCACTTGTGGGTCATCATCACTGATCATCATCATCACAATAAGCAAAGAAGTGATGCCACATGTGCATTATGAAAATTCCACTGAAAGAAAAATCCCTTTTTTTCTAAGGGTCCAACCAGAAGATGCCCAACCCTTCACAGTTGTAGAGCCCCATACATAGTGCAAATGCAAGCTGAGCATAACCAGAGTTTCTCTCATTGAATCTAAGAGTATTTTGGGATTCTGCAACCCCTCATCTGGCCATGTCAATGAAGTCAACAGAAGCTTTGCCCTTGCAAAGGATAGAAAGACAGAACCAAGTAGCCATTAAGGAATTTACCACCTATTTAAAAGCAGTGTAGTATTTTTGCTTTCTGCTCCCTGCACAACCCATCACAGAGGGGTGTATTTGGTCACAGGTAACACTTATCACATTTCCTCTTTACCAACGGTAAAGAATGGGGAAGAAGAAAAATGGTCACATCATGCTTGGAACAGAACACCAAAATCAAGGGAACATAGTATAAATCACACCTGAGCTGTGGCAGTACAAGTCCCTTAACCCTGTTTAGCACAATGCTGATTTAGAAAGCAAAACAGAGGGCAAATGAACACAGAAACAAAAACTACCACTCCTGCTTGTTTATATACAGGCTGACAAATGCTGCTGGAGACAGTTGGGATTCATTCAATCTGCCAGGCACACCAGGGAACATTAATTCATGTCAGCAGCTCTTTGCACCATCCTGTGGTGCTATATCCCAGGACTGGCATACTGCCGCAGCAGGGCTGCCTCTCCCCAACTCCAGTCAAGAGGCAAAAAAGCAAAAGCAAAACCAACAACTACAACTACCATCTAACTCCTGTGTTTGGTTGCTTTTACTATTCTAGACTATAAAGAACATTACCTGCTCTTACTGCAAAAGGATTATAATTCTGCTCAAAAACACAGCTGGAAAGGGTAAGGGTGAACAGACTGAGCAGAACCACACCAGTGCTCAGTAAGTGTTACACACTTTGAACTCAGCAACGATTTTCCTTCACAGTGCCTTCTCAAGCACCTGCAGGTGCACAGCAGCACAAGATTTACTTCCTGACAGCTGCAATCATTTGATTAAATTTCATTCCCTTTCCTATGAAGCTGCTCTCTGACAACATATGCTGGATCCGAGTGGCCAAGACCAAACCACTTAGTTCCTCTCAAGGTCAGAGATCCTTACTCTAACTCTTTATCTGGGTGCCACTACTGGCAAGGACAGCCACAGCCTCTGGCTCTGCTACTTGCTGACATGGGCAGGCAGTGCCATAGCCCAGCAAAATCCTTTTCTTTCCTATTAAACACACTCACACTTTCTTTACTCTTATCTTAAACATGTATCATGTCCCTTGCTCAGCAGGCCATTCTCACACCACTGCAGGTGATTTTGGGCATCCTGTTTCTCCTGCCCTTGGCCCTTCCTGCCAGGCCACTCCCACAAAACCCCTTCAGTCCTGTCCCAAAACCCCCCCGAGGCACACTTGCCCAGATGTGGGCAGTTACGTGTCTCACTCCTGCCATCTTCGAGGCAGTGGCTGCCAACAAACAGAAAATCGTGGTGGTGCAGAGAGAAGCCAAGGCAAAACCCAAAAGCATTAAATAGATTATCCTGACACGCAAGCTTCTTGAACAGGGAGGGACATGAAATTCCTGACATTCTCAGCTGGTAAAGAGCAAATGGCAAAAATGTTATGCATGAAAGCCACTTTCAGATACCATTTAGCATTTTAAAACCATGAGTAGCTTTCCTTACACGACTGAAGGCTGAAATTCCAGTTCTCAGGATTTGCAAGCTGAGTAAATTAGGAAAGATCTATCTGTCTCTGATCTACAGGTATTTTTTGTTAGTTATATTGAAGATTAAATATATATATAAAAGAGTGAGTATTTTTTCCCAATGTCTAAGAATTTTTTAACTGAAGAAGGAAAAACCTAAACGTATTAGGTTAACCTTTTAAATGTACTTTAAATAGGCAGTAAACAAAACTTTTGAAATATCACAGAAGTGACCGGAGCTTAGCCCTTCTGAAATTTACAGTCACTAAACAAAGGGTGCAAAAGACACTACCAACAAAACCATGACTCACCATCACCCTACAAGTGCTGCAAGTTTGCTGAAGCTTAAGAAGAAACACATTCAAATGCATCCCTTAAATGATTTACCATGCTTTATGCTCACTCTGAAAACAGTAAAAATAACATATTTGCTTGCTAGCTCTAATGCCACTTGTGCTCTCACACACTGCCAAATCACCTGTCAACATTTGCAGCATGCAAGAGGTCCTCACACCACACACAGTGAACCACCCCCACTCTGACTGAGCTGGGGGAGACAATCAGTCACATTTATGACACCACAGAGTAAAATTCAGGCTGTGTTTTGCCTGCAGAAATAATTCAAGTCATTGATAAATGGTGTTGTGACATTGTCTCTGAATCACCAAGACAACTAGTGCCACTCAGAAAAGAGGGAGCTATAAAGAGCTGTGGACATGTCATCAGTCAATCTTTTCCTGGAAATGGAGAAGGTGAAAAAACAAAAACAGAAAAAGCTTGCAACTCAGGATAATTCCTATCGAGCTTTAAACTGGGCTCAAGTAATTGAGGCCTCTTCTATTAAACAAAATTAAAAGTCCCAGAGTTCAACACAGTAAATTTTAAAAGGACAGAGATAAATTTTCCTGCCCTAGAAACATGGCCCTCAGACTCCCTGTTTGCTACAATATTCCTAGCTGGCAAAATGGAAAGCTGGCAGCCACCCAAGGTATTCAAACAAAGCAATGTAATTAGAATCTACTTAGGGCACCATGAACCAAAATATATGCTAATAAAAACATCATTAACTAACTTGTGAGGAGACTCTTCTTAGGGGAGGGAATCTTTGCTAATAACAACATAATTGTCAGGCATGTAAGGCTTGAAGTCTGTGGCAACAATTCAAAGCTAATGGGGAAAACGTGAGACAGGAGGGGAAAAAGTGACATTTGGGAAATACTGGTGTGGAGGGAAAGTGACTGTGAAGAAAAAAATAAAGCAAGTTGGTTGGATAACATGCCAACACAAAGCAACCGGGTCCACAGAGACCAGTACTTAGGCACAGAAGGTAGAGGGATTTTGTGAAGTGTGCTGCCAGCTTGTTTCTTCCTAGTCAAGGAAAAGGGAAAGAAAAAAAAAACCAAAACAAGATAAAAGGATTAAGAAGCTCTCTCTCCTTTTGTAATCATGTACTATGTGAATTTTTCACCACAAGCCACATACCCCTCTCCAGGGTCTCCTCATAAGAACCACACTCTGCATTCACCCCACCAGGGATATGATGAAAAAGCTTTTAATCCTCATTTTCTGCTGCATTATTGTCACTATGCAGCACTGACTCCAAGCTAGTAGTTTCCCAGAGAAAATCAGGAACAGGGAAGCAAAAACTCATTAAAAAGGACAAACTCATGAATGAGGATCACAGGAGTGCCACTACTATTGTTTCTGCCTGCCCTACCATGGTTAAGGTTTGAGCTTAATTTTCATGGTGTGAGGACTCAGTTAAATCTCAGCCAGGGCTCTTCTGCTGTGAAGGCTCCACATCAGCATGCAGACACAGCTGGCACAGCTGGAGAAGCACAGGGTGCCCCAACTCCAGAATAAGCACTAGCCTATGCTTGGCCTAGCATTTGGGAGAGCAAAGCCAAACAGAGCGAAGCTGAAAGGGGAGAAAGTCCCAAACACTGCTCACAGCAGTACAGATGACAAAACTGCCAGGTTTCAGCAGTGGTACACAAAGCTTTAACAAAAATTGCAAAGAACAAGGGAAAGAAGCAGAAACAACATTCAGAACATTTATTAGTGCACTGTGAAAACAGAAATAGGCCCAGAGGATGGGATAGGCTGGAAATTTTGGGTCATCATTGTTGTTCAGAGGATAATTAGAAAAAAATAACAGGGGGAAGACATTTGTTCTAAAATAGCAGATCAGAAGGAGCAACACAGCACAAAGCAACAAAAAATCCCTGATTAAAGTAAGATAATGAGAAGCATCATGCCTTTAGCTGTAATGCAAAACAGGTAGGACAGAGAATGACCTGGACCAGTATGGACCTCACCTTGGGAAACCTGTCTGCCTCTGTAGCTTGCACTCAACACCAATGAACTTTGTTTACTATATCACTACACTTTCCTAGTCCTAGTGAATGACTGGGAATACACTGTGGAAACACAGAACAAAAAGATGGTCCCTGCACTAATCCGTGATTACTAATTAATGAAAACCTTTAACACATCTGATCTGTAATAAATTCTAAGCAATCTAACAAAGCTTGTGGTGGATGCTTACTGCTCACCATAGTTTGACAAATACACACACACACACACACACACACACAAAAAAAGGAAAGTAGATGTTTGAAAAATGATGAGCTAAAAAAAACTGAGGGGAAACATAAGGGACTAGTTGGTAAGGATGGATTTTGTATCCAAAATTCAGCTCAGTCACAGATTTCCTATCTCAAATGCGGCATCATTTGTTTCAGTAAATACGAATATTACTATTCACGTAATTTTAAAGGGCTTTTAGAGTCCCTCAGCTATGTAGGAAAATACTTAAATTCTTATGTAAGTATTAATCCAACCAAGTTTTGTGTATAAAGTGCTAAAAGGAAAAGAAAAAGCAAGGAGAGCTGGGCAGGGGAGCGAAAAGACAAAGAATAAGCAAGGAAACTGAAACCATGGGAAAGAAAACTGAACTTTTGCTACCTCTTGCAAAAATCAGTCAGTTATCAGCTCCAGACCATGCAGAAATGGAACAAACAAGATTCAAGGGAAGGAATTAGGCTATACTTCAAGTATGTTTTTCAAGGTCCATTTTCCCAGGATAAATAACTTACTGAATTGTTATGTGCCAACATATTTCATCAGGGTCACTTTACCTCATGCTGCGCATTGTAAATAAAAGCACAAGCATTTTCTGCACTTATGAGCAAAAACCTTCTTTGCCCACAATTCACATACAAGGTATGGAGAATACAGTAGGATGTATCAGGACTGACATCCCAGTCTGTATAAGCATCTCATTTTATCCCAACTTAATGTGAGCATAGCTACAATTTCCTATGAAGAGACACTGTGTCACTTCACAAGTTTGAAGATATTCTAGAAGTGTGCACAGGTTTTTCCATTTCTCTCGTATTTCTCAAGACAAATGTGGGCATATACTGAGAGAAATCTACAGCTCCACAGTCTTATTACTGCATACTACTGCCACTGAGGCTATTAAAAAAATAAATAATCAACCAGTCTTACATACAGTCAAGATGAACAAATGCCCAAAAATCCGTTATGGCTATTTTTTTTTTAAATCAAAGGGAAAGCTGCTTGATCTGAGCAATTCACACACTTGAAAAAATCAAGACAAAAACCTGAAGTGGTTCAGGTTGCTGTGGTATTTTCCTACATAATAACAGCAGACACAAGCCATGGCCATATTCACTGTCACAATTCAAAACAACCCTGGAGTCACTACCTAAGTTCAGGCCACCCCCAGCCCATGGGCTGCAAGTCAAAGCCTTTCCAATGCCAATGAGACCTGCCAGACACAAACCTGATGAAACCAGAGGGGAACTGGATGTTGCTGGGGCACTGCTCAAGCTGTCTTGGGGAAGGGTGGCAGACAATTCACACCATGGTTTGGGGTTTTTTTAGGTAAGTGGTATGGTCAGCCTGCCTCTGCATTTTCCCCATCCATGGAAAAGGAACCTACATACTTGGTGCCTGCTGACCACCTGCATTGCAGAGCCTTGCAAAGATTCAGGAGGTTTACACTTAAAAAGTCTTCTGAAGATGAAAGGATTAGAAAAAGTACATCAACACATTAAGAGAGACCAGGATAATAAAGGCATTCTGCAAACTAATACTCACCCGCTCCTGACCAGCTGTGTCCCAGATCAGAAATTTATGAAGCTCATTCCCACATGGCACAGTTTTAGTCATGAAGGATGCTCTGAAAATAAGGAAGAAAGAGAAATTGGTAACATAACCGACACTCTGACTATGTAACCTAGACCTTAGTGAGTTCTGCTGGATTAGACTGCAACTGGGGAAAACTCCGAAACCCTGATAAAATATCTGCAGAAGTAGAAGTCTCCCTTTTCTCAGATAGAACACATGCTACCTACAGATGTATTTTTTTAAAAGAAAAGGCTCTGAAGTTCAGAGGGCATCTGTTCCAGGAACAAATTTGTGTTCCAGGAACACAAATGCTCCTGCCATTCACACATGGCTTCTGCTGCTTGCTAGCTCCATCTTCTTGGTGATAGGAGCCTAAGAAAAAGGCAACAGACAACATCATGAACCACTTTTCACTTTATTATATGAGACTGCATCACCTGGGCACAGAAAAGTCACCTGCTGGAGTGCACATGGAAAACAAATGCAAGAAAGTTCTTCTCCCTTTCAACTGGGATGAAGAAGTCTTTCTAGTTTTTTTTTATTTTCCAAAGGAAATTAGTTAGGTCTGTATTTCTAAAGTTTTTTCTTTTAGGAAAGAAGGCTACAAATTTATAGGCTTTTTCTGTATTACAGCAGTTTGTTTGAAAGCTGGTAGGAGAGACTGCCAAACTCTGGCAGATTTCTATTTTCCCCATCCTATCTGGGTACTGCTAAACCATTTTTGTTGTGGTAACATTTTTCCTGGCTCATAGAGAAGTATTTGATACAACGCAGGGTCATTACAAAAGCATCAAATGACATCAAATGACATATGACTGAACAAAACATTTCCTGAGAGTGATATACCAGAGCTGTCCCCTACAGCCATCTGCAAACTGCTTGAATTTAACAATGCTGCATTGCTTATGAAAGTACTAAGGGAAAAAAAAAACAAAAGGCAGGATTTCTCTCGTTGTTTTCAGGGTGTGTTCTCTCAGCTGTCACTCTCCTCAAACCAGTAAGCAACACATCACAGCTTCAAAAATGGGAACTTTATAGATCTACAGTGGCTACTGCTGATTGCAAGGATTATATATTTAAAATAGTTAAATAATTTGGAAGAAAAAAATCCTTATCAGTGCAGACAAATAGTATCACCTGTGTGAAGCTAGCCTTCACATTTTAACTCTCAATGGAAAAAAAAACCCTTTAGTTTTCATAATTATGATAACAGAGGAAAATTGTTATCCAAACTGAGTAGAAGGCATTTACTTAGCAACAACTACTTGGGGAAAAAGACTGCTAACAGTTTAGGAGTAAAAAGAACCACTCAACAAGTTGCCATCAATTCCTTCACTGCAAACAAGTGTCCTTCAGCCAGTAATTTTATTCATGACATGCTTTCTCTCTGTCCATTTTTTTCTATTCATCTCATTCAGGAATCCAAAACTGTCCTGGAACTTCTAGGTGCAGCTTCCAGCCGAGACTCCTCCATGCACTGAAAGGCAGAGCTTCAGAAGGTACCATCTCAACACCAATCCTTCAGAGAGAAAACACCTCTGACACACAAGCCAGATCAACCCTTTATCCCCAAATTACTCCTTTCTGTAAATTCCATCATAGCTTCCTTTCCCATAAGAGATCCATAACTTTAATTTTTTTCCAGGTCACACTGGACTTGGAAGATCTGTCCCTAAGATATTAAAAGAAAAAAGAATAAAGTGAATTAAAATCTACTACAAGACGATTAGGATTCCCATGGACTGATACATGGAAGCTTAGTAGTTTTTAAAGAAAATACATAAATTATACTTAGTTTAAATTGCATTGTTCCTACTTTAAGAAAGGACAATGTGACACATCTAAACTTAGACAAAAGCACATCCATATGGGGAAACAGACATCTTCCACGTTCCAGCCCAGCCTACCATGACACTCAACAAAGGTACTTTAATGGCTTCCCGTGGTCTTCCTGCCATTACTCAGCTATGGGATGACAGATCACAGCCTCCTGGCTCTGGGGTTTAGGTTTTTGTCTTGTCAAGAGGTACCACTTTAGACCATTTTGGGTCCTTAGGACTTAAATCACTGAAGGGTCAGTTTTCAAACCTCACTGACCAGTGGAAACCAAAGGGGTACAATGTGTGATACTTACCCAATAGTAGGACTAATATTATGATCAAAGTGGTCCTGGACAAAACGACAAACGATGCTCGATTTCCCAACCCCAGTATCCTGAAAACCAAAGAAAACGTGACAGTGAGTCATGAAGTCATATCCAGGAGATCCTAGATGTCAGTACTTCACCTGATTTATTTTCAAGAATTAATATTTGACTCTTTCTTCTTGTCCTGTGGCAAGCCTGGCACATTACACACTTCAGAAGAGAAGCGACGACATGGCTTATCCTTTTCAAATATCAGCATTGTGAGTGAATCTCCCGGGCCCTCTTCCCAGGACTTCCTTCTCTCCAAGCCCTCTATATTATTGGGTAGATTTTATACTCCTGTTGCAAGGACTGCAGTCCAGCATGGCCTTTTACTTGTACAGGCAATCCCCATGCTTTCCAACACATGGCACATTCACAGCAGAGCCAGAGAAACAATTTCATTCAGGCCTGTTGCATGGCCAGCCCAACCAAGCCTCCAGAACATACTAACAACACCGACATTTTAGCACTCTGACAGCTCTGACTTAGCGGAAATAACCTTTTCATGGCAAGGCAAGCTAGTCCTCTTAGTGGAAACTTTGCAGAGGCTTTGGACGGTTTTGAAAAGGTAGGAATCCAAAGATCTGGATCTCCAGAGATGTGCAGCTCTCCCTGTGCATCCCACATTAGAGGTCTGCAGTGCATTACTTTAAAGGCAACACAGTTTACTTTCTACACTGCAACATGGCAGGCTGATTCCATCTGCAGGAATAGTCTTTTTGTTCTTCTTTTAACACACCCAGTCAGTAGGGAAAAATAACAGCAGTACAATGGTGGAATAAAATTCAAAATAACCTGAAGGGGCAGGAGAAAACTTGAAATTATGCAGAAATATTATTAAGATATAAACAACTTCCCTAAAATGCAACATTTTTCAGTCTGTCTGTTTTTGCCCAAAGCCTTTGATGGTAGGTAGAACTTAAATTATACAGCGAATTATCAAGGAAGAGGAATAACATTATCTCTGTGTCTTCCACAGAATTGCAAAGAGCCTCCTTAGAGACAAAAAGGTTGCCAGGAAATCGATACTGACCTTTCCAAGACATTAACAATGACAGCCCAGGGTCCAATCTAACTCATTAAACAGTCAATGGAAAGTTTTCTATTAATTTCATTGAAGCGATTGCAGAACTATCAGACTGTACCTGGTAGCTCCATTTGTATTCACATTTTAAGATGACTAATTTACACAACATTCTTGAAAAATGCCAAGATAAGACAATACAGTTTGTTAACAGCACGACACATATAACTATAGAGTAAAAAAAGAGCAAAACAGCTCTTGCCCACACATAACTACATATTAAAAATAGCAGCACTTCTGTCTCTCCTATAATCAATTTTGCAATGTTATCTTCTTTTTGAATAAGAAAAAGAATGCCTGCATTTACATTTCCTTTCACCATGCTTATATAAAACTGTATTGTCATGCCAGTCTTTATAGACAGCATTTATTAGAAAACCATCATTTAAACTCTCATATTTAATTCAAAGCTATCCTTAGTCAGCTTAAAAGCCATAATAAATGCTCATGTTATACAGACAGTTGTTTATCTACTCTGCTCAATCAATAGGAAAAAAAGATCAAAGAGAGGAGCAGTGTTTAAAAACAGCCCTGTAGCCTTTGATCAATAGCAGTAACACATCCTGTTACTGTTCCCAAATTTTGCCTTCATTATTGATTCCAGCTGACATCGCTGTATAATTACCACACCAGGACGGCAGAACACGCAAACAAAAATAAAATTAAAAAAACCCTCTGCCCTGAAATTGAGTATATAATTATTTTCCCAGATTTTAAATGGCGTAGAGAAATTAGAATTACCACCCACTGATTGCAAGGAATTACATTTCCCTCTTGTGGGGACAGTGTTTCTGCCACTGTGTTCCAAACTAGACAATGACTCCAGTGACCCGACAGTGCCTCAGTTTCATCTGCTTCCTCCAGCTCCCCTGATGGGTCACTCAGAATGGCAACTGCATTGAGGAGCACTGGGTCTCTGGCAGGGACGTGACATCCACAAGCATGGATTAAAGTTTAAACTCATTTTCCTGAAACCTCTTCATCTTTCAGTTTGTGCCTCTTACTGATGTTTCATGATAACACTAAAAGGACCTTTCTGAGTTTCTATTGCTTTCACGGCTCACAACGAGCACAGTTAAACTTGAGCATGTGCCAGGCACAGCAATAGCCCTCCAGAAGCTTAAACACTTTGCTCATGGGGTTCCTTGCACTTCCAAGAGGGCTATATATCCCCCTTGAGTAACTGGAGTGAAATCAATGGACTTGGACCACAAGTGAACCAGTTTCTAGGGTGAGCACTGCTGCAGCCAGTGGCTGGTGTTTGCCAGGAGCCAGGCAATTTATTGCACCAGGGGGGCTCAGCTGAAACAAGCACTCCCATCTTCCCCTTTGGTGCCTGGAGGATGCAAACCACCATATACCAGAGTATAATTAGAGCACAGAGGGGAAGGAAGTAAAATAGAAAAAAGCTTCCTACTTAAGGCAGTGATTATCATTCCATCATAGGATTTAAATCTACTTAAGACAGTGCTCGGTCCACATTACTGAAAACTGTACTGACACCCACCAATCAAGACACTGACCTGCCTGAAAGCAAAGGAAATCATGGCATATGAACATTATACAACAACTTGAAAGCAGCTAATGAGACCTTAACTTTTAGTGACAACAGGGAATTGTCTTTCAAGTCTCTCATAGAAGACAAAGAAAGCAGAGTTGTTGCTTCAAAGAAGTAGAAAAAACGTTTGCATCTCAGCAGTACATTGATATTAAACATCCTTGCTAAGGCTGTATAAAACTTTCCTGTAACCATTTGCTTTGTACTTTACTATATGGTCTTGCTCTACACAAATCTATTTTTCTAACATCTGATGGGGATGATCTCCCCTGTTTTGTTCTTTTTTCTTCAAAGGATTATAGCAGATTTATCAAGCCACATACCTGGGTAACACTCAGGCATATAGAAGGTTTATTTTTCCAATTCTCAAAGTTCTGCTATTACACCCTCTAATCTGTTCTTCAGTCTTGTTTTACCTGATCTTGGTGTACATATAACATCAAACACACAGGGAAGTATGACATCTTGGCTTATGGAAAAGATCACAGTGGCACTGAGCAGAGTGAATTGAACAAGTTTCAGAAACTGAGAATATGCCCTCGGGAGTTATGGCAAGAAACAGATCTTGCAATTCTTCAGAAAAAAATCCTCATTCACAGGAAACCCTAAGTGCTTCAGCACTTACTCATTGACTCACCAAGATCAATAGCATACCAATCCAGAAAAGAAGTGGCAAGAAATGAAAAAAATATAATTATTGTGAATCAAGGTGTTCATGAGTCACTTGAGGAACCAACAGAGGGTTTCTCTTTTTTCCTTTTCTTCTTTATAAGCCTTTTATCACATTTACAAAATATCACTTATAAACCACATTGTAATGAGATAAGCAAAGTGGGTGAGGTAGGGAAGAAGGAAAGAAGCAGAAATGTAATTCACAGTAAGTGAGCCACTATTAGTTTGCCAGAATAAGTAGCAACAACTTCAGAATCTCCCCTAGTCAGCATAATGGACTCAAAAATCTGAAACTGTATCAGATGTTTCTGATAAATAGAAAGAACCAATGCAAGCATGACTAATTGCAGATTTTTACCCTTTAACCCCAGAAAACACATTCTCTGTTCTTTCAAAATCCCTTACCAGTAGATTTAGGTGTGAGGATTTTAAGAGCACCAGAATGGAGAGCAGAATGCCACAGAAAACAGTGCTTCCACCCACACTCCTGCTCCCAGGGAACCACCCCACTTGGCTCTCCTCGGCTCTCATTACTGTGAAGGAGATGAGACTGTATTTCAAGCTAGCAGCATTACAGGATGCTGGCAACTCATTTGCAGGCAAACAACAACTGAGCTGCTGACTTCTGGCTGTTTTGCAGCAGCTTACAGGGATATTAAAAAAATAAAGCAGAAAAAATATGAGCAATATGTTAAAAAAGAAAACAATTTCCCCATTACAAGTAAGCATTTGGTATATTCCTCTGCCTGTTGTTGCAAACACATTTATCCCAGCAGAAAAAGCTAATGCAGAAAAACAGAGTTCTTTAATTTAAATCTGGATGTCTCATTTATATCTTTGCACATAGGGCCTGGTCCTCCAAGCACTTTTCCAGATTGGAGGGAGCTATAGTACCCTGTAAACATATCTCTGATTATTCTGTAGCCTTGATATTATAATAGCTTTTAACAGACTGAGGGTCAAGTCTTATTGTGCTGAGTAAACTAATCTCTTCATGTAATTTTTTTTTTTTTAATCTGAAATGGAATATACTTGGATTCACAAAAAAATCCACACATATCATGGCTGATGACTAAACAGCAGCCCTATAATCATGCACATTGCTGCAAAAGCTTTTTTAGTCTCAACTAAGCAGAGTCTTTCTCTGCTGTGCTAACACACAGGGCTTCCTAAGTACGTGTAAAATTAGATAAACCATGCAAAAATCCTTTATGACTCTAGGATTTTGAAAATACAAACAAAACAAGAACACTAGACAGCACTTCTCATGAGGAAATGGCACCCTAAAAATGAACACGCTAAAGAAAGTGCCTTCTGCCCTTCCACTTGCTAAGTAAGGGGGAAAAAAAAAGAACATCTGCCTTGCAACCACCACAGATCTCATGACTAACTTCCCATTTCAGCTTTAAAGGAAGGTTGAGACACCCTGGAGACAGGCACCACAAAAATCTGCATTAAGAAGCAATGGAGAACTGACCTCTATATAAATAGGGATCCCACACACAGCTCCTTCAGAAGGAAGTTTTCTCATCGTCCTGGGCAAAGCCAGGATTCAAGCAAACTTACAAGCTGAATTTGTAAAAATGTTTAAAAATTAAAAATGCCTGTCCCTTCAAAACATTCCTCACAATAACTAAGAGCCACTGAGACATCAGTTACAGACAGGCTTCATTAAATGTGATAGGGTTTAACATGAGTTAGTCTTACAGACTGGAAGAAGAATGAGCTCTAGCAACCTGGATAGTATTAATACTAAGTGCTCAAAAATCCCCAGGAAAAGAAGATGTTATTTTAGTAATAATATGAGAAACATTTGGACCTGACAAGTCTTTATCCTTTCCCACAAGCCAGAAACTGATCCCACAGCTCATGTGGCTTCCATCAAATTCAGCAGGACTTCCCTGCACCTCACAGCAGGAATGTATCTGCTCCTAGAGCCCATTTGCGCCAGGCTCCCCAAAAGCCAAGATGCCAACTCTAATTTGAGCAAAGGCACCACAAGCATTTAGCAGATGAACCCTTCCTCTGAGGATCCCCAATCAAGAGAAAAAGAGTACAACCAAGGCACTTAGGGTTAATTTTGTGTAACCCCCAGGAAGCCTCTCATGGCAAAGCTTTTTCATCAGGCATAGAGTTGGAATTACAAAGCTGCTCACACTGCTGGAATTCAAGGTTTCAGCCAGAGAGCAGTACCAGAGCCTATGAGCAGGCTGTCCTGAAGCTTTCTCCAGACAGGTTAACATCAAGAAGCGCAATTAAGGGCATGCACCAGAAGCACCTGCTGTCAAATTTGTCTTTAACAATTCTCTCAGTGCACCTTCCAGCGAGATAATACTACCTTCTGTCTTCCTTCAGACCAAAAAACAAAACAAAACAAAACAAAATATACACCAAAAAAACACCAGGCTTGATGAAACATACAGAACTGGGGTGCAGTCAAAAAGCTGTCCCACCCTCCTGGAAAAGGATCTACTCAGAAAGGAAACTGGCTGCTCCTCATTGTTAAGAGAAGTAACAATTCCTGGCTCCCTGTTAAATATTCATACCACTGAACACTCTTGGCTGATTAATCCCTAAGTGAAAAATAACAGAGGAGCCAGTTTATATGCAAGATTTCCCAAGTTAAATTCTACTTTCTGTTACACTGATTTGATTCCTGTCAGTGCTAGTGCAGAGAGGAAGGAGAGGTCTTTTTTTGCTCAGAGCAGAGCTTTCACTGTTGAAGCATTAAAGACATACAGGTGAAAACACTTGAATAGGTATGAAGTTCCCAAAAAGAAGAAAACTGTCCTTTATTACCAATCCATTTCGTATTTTATATACCAAAAAAAGCCACTGAAAACCTTTGCAACTGGCCAGGCCAACCTGAAGTAGAAAGGCAGAATTTAAACTTTAGGGCAAGAAAAATAATCAATGAGTCACAAAAACAAATACAAATGCAGAGAGACCATTCATGCCAGTAGCTCTGTAAAGCACAGCTGGTTTTGACTTGGCAAATCAGCTTCTGCACATTTAAACAGCTCTTCTTTCCACTGTCAGAATTGGCCACGCTTTCGTTTTTGATTTACAGTTGAATCACCCTGGCCCACTCCCATTACCCTCAGCAGGACTTTGATGGAATGTGAAAATCCACAGCAGTGTAATTGCATCTCAGAGCTGCTAAATGGTTTGCATTTCATTAGCTACCATCAAACAAATGGCAAGGCCTGCACTGTAAAGTATCACTGGGCTTTAGCAGAAATGTAAGCTCAGCTCTGCTCAAGCCTGGTGTCCAGGAGGAATGTCACTCCTCGGGCAAGGTCTGGCATGCAGCACGGAGATACCCAACCTGCATCTTGAATGCTTTCAGGGTTGCCAACTCTTAACCCAAAGGCACGTGACACAGTAAGGCTGAGTACAGGATTATGGCTGTCTTTCAAATTCCAGTGGAGGTAAAAAAGCAGCAAGCTGAAAAATAAATTAAAGCTTTGCAATTTGCAGTCTGCTTTAGTCCTCTATGCTCGCCTTTAACATTTTAATCATTACTCAGATGATCAAATGCAGGTAGCATTGCAATACTTTCCATGTCTTACTAATCCAGTTACAGCTGCTCTGGAAGGCTCTGACAGGCAGCTTGAAGAGCATCTGGAACTGCCTTTGGATTTTTATCAACTGTATGAACATACAAGGAAGAGTTATGCACAACAGATTCCTGATCGCAGTTTCCAAGGGCAGTATTTTAATCCAAGAATTACTCTACCCAATAAACTTTTTCCTAACCTTAAATACATCCTTTGTCCTTCCCTGTGTCTGGGTATCACTTTCAGTTGTCTGATGACACTGCTCTAAGGAGAAATACCTTGCAGGAGACTGAGGCTCAGAGACACCCCTGGGACTGAACTGAATCTGCCTAGTGTTAGGCTTGTCCCAGGGAAAACGAAGCCATGCACTGTGGAGTGGTGTCTAGGAAGAAGTGCAAAAAGCTTCCAGCCTTTCAAAAAGCTTCAGTTTTTCCATCTGCAACAAGTATCAAGCGAGCAAAGCTACCACTGCATAACTTCATAGATGAAAATACAAGAGCACCTCTTAGACTCACACACTGGCTCTCAGGGATGCAAGTACAGGTGCTCTGAAGCCTCACTTCTGCAGTCAAAATATACACATCTCATTCAGGACACTATAGATTTCTGTAAATTCCAAATTAAGATTTTGTGGTCTTATACCACCAGCGATCTTCAAGGAATTTCTGCAAAGATCTGGGAGATACTCATCCACAAAGTAAATTTTTGAAAGCGAAGAACTAGGACCAGAGTTGACTCCCAGAAGGATCATTTTGCTATCATGCACTTTCCTGAGTGAAGGGTACTTGCCAAATGAACAACACTCACAATGAATATTGGAACCCAGTTGCCCATGACCCCAGCACAAGAACATGGATCTCACTGCAAACCTATTTTGAGGGGGAGGGATTCTGCAGTGTCTCACTTCAGGAACCACCACAATTTCTTATCATCTGCCCCTGTTTGAACTTTACACGAACATCTCTATTTGCATTTCCCTTTGTTGCATTCTCTTCTTTAAACTCAAAATATGTGCTAGTAAAGTTATCTTTTAAGTCAGTTGGTACATAACTCCCATTAAGTTAGGATGACCTATGTATGCCAAGTCTCACAGTCAAAAACCCTACACATAATTTCTAACTGCTTTCAGGCCAACAATGCTGTTGCAGAGCACAGATTAGCTACAGAATCAGACTTTTTTCTCTGGAGCACATTAGAATTATATTAATTCCCTCTACACATAAAAGTGCAGCACTTGTTCTACCCACAATCAGGTCAGTCCTGTTATATCAGAATGCAATCCTTCCTCCTAGTGCTGCAAGGACTGCATTTGGCACAGGAATTCTTGGCTCTACTGTTCTCAGCTCACTAGCTGTTATATGAAAATAGTTATTTGATTTTACCTTGTAACAGAATTACGGGGATGTAAAACAGTGATAGTTGTAAAGCATTCAGACACTACAGTAACAAAGAGCTATTTTAAGTTCTTTAAGAGATAGTCAAGCACTGAGTTTATTTGTTTGGTATTTATACGTGTCTTCAATACCACTCATATATTTCTACTGGCTGTTTTAAGACAGAAAAACATTTAGCAGTCAGGGCTTAATATATCTGGCATCCTGTGGTAGGCTGATGCTGCCTGGAAACCAGGTGCCCACCAAAGCCATCCTATCATTCCCCTCCTCAGCTGGGCAGGGGAGAAAAAATATAACAAAAAATCTGTGGGTTGAAATACGGACAGGGAGAGATCACCCACCAACTACCACCATGGGCAAAATAGACTCAAAATGGGGAAATCAATTTAATTTATTGCAAATCAAATCAAAGTAGGATGATCAAAAATAAAAATTAAATCTTAACATCTCCCCCCCACCCTTCCCTTTATCCTGAGCTTAACTTTACTCCCAATTTCTCTACCTGCTCCTCACCAGAGCACTGCCTCTGCCTCTCACTCCTCCTCAGGGGGAAGAACTCCTCACATTCTTCCTCTGCTCACACGAGTCCTTCCCATTGGGCACAGTTCTTCACAAACTGCTCCAGTCTCTTCCATGGGGCGCAGTCCTTCAGGCACAGACAGCTCCAGCGTGGGTCCTCCATGGAATCACGAGCTGGGCCAGCATATTCCAGTCTGGGCTCCTCTCTTCATGGTTCTGGCAGGAACCTGCTCCTGCATGGATTTTCCATGGGGTCACAGTTTCCCTCAGCCATCCACCTTTTCCAAAATGGTCCCCCTCCCTGGGCTGCAGGAGGATCTCTGCTCTGCCATGGCTCTCCATAGGCTGAAGGGGCACAGCTGCCTCACCACGGCCTGCACCCAGGTTCCAGGGGAATCTCTGCTCTGGAGCCTGCAGTACCTTGTCCCACTCTCCTCCACTGACCCTGGTGTCTGCAGCGTTGTTGGTCTCACATATTCTTACTCCTCCCTCTGGCTGCAATTTGCTCTTGTGCAGTAGTTTTTTTCACTTCTTAGCCATGTTATCCCAGAGTCACTACCACCATCGCTGATAGATTCGGCCTTGGCCAGTGTTAGGTCTGTCCTGGAGCCAGCTGGCATTGGCTCTGCAGGACACCAGGGAAGCTTCTGGCAGCTTCTCAGAGAAGCCACCCCCGCAGCTACCCCCCGCTACCAAAGCCTTGCCACGGAAACCCAATACATCTTTGAATGGAAAACATCATCTGATCCCTTTTCTTGGTTTGTTTTCCTTCAGCTCACATCCATCTGCAAAACATGTGCAGTGACCAACTGTCTGCTTCATCTTAGAGCTGGAGGGAGTCTACAGCCCTGTCCACTTCTGTTCCCAAGCAGTCCTCACAGCCAAATGCCTGCTGCCTTACCAGTTTTGGAACCCTTACCAGTGTGATTATTCAGCACAGGGTTCCTTCCACATACATCCTGCACACATCCTCCTGGGGAATTAATCTCAGGCCTGCATAGCTGCTTCAGTATCTGCTGTACCTGGAGCCAGAGAATGCACTGGTCCTGGTGATCTGCAGGCTTCTCTGGAGTTAGCAAGTTTCTTCATAGTTACAGGCCCCTTGCTCTCCACCAGATCCCAGCCCAGTAACCTTTCAGAGACAACAAAAACCTCAAATGCCCAAGTTTCAAACACACTTTCTTTAATATTTTACTACACCGTTTTCTCTCTTAAAGACAAGAAAAGAGTATTTCCATCCCTCCCTCACTCACAGACTGCAATATTAATTACAATCTCTTCAACTATCTGCTTTTGTCAAAGACATACCCGAAGAACACAAGCAACACCAAACTATAAAGTACAAAACCAAGCATTGATGGCCAAAAGCGCTTTATCATCCTACCAAAGCAATGTGCCTGGCCAGAGATAAGCGAGACTGAAGAGCAGCTAATGTCTGTATCAAAGCCATTGCTAGCAAAAAATTCACTTTGACAGAGACATTGATATATTCACGCATGTAATCTTATACAAAACCAAAGTCTTTCCTAGAGTGCTTCCAAGATAATTGGCATTATTCTGCTATCATCACTAGGGCTCCAATCCCAAGCTTTTCATGCTGGGTTTGATGGTATGGAGAACTGTAGCTTCAGCCTTAAGAACCACAGAATCTTAGAAAGGGACCTCAAATATCATCTATCTCCAACCCACCTACCATGGGCAGGGATGTCTTTCAACAGACCAGGTTGTCCAGCGCTCTGTCCAGCCCAGCCTTGAACACTTGCAGAGATGGGGCATCCACAACTCTGGGCAACCTGTTCCAGTGCCTCACCACCTTCACAGCAAAAAACATCCTCCTTATATCTAATCCAAACCTACTACCTTTTTGTTTGAACAAATTCATCCTTGTCCTGCCACTACATACCCTTGTACAAAGTCTCTCTCCATCTTTCTTGCAGGCTCCCTATAGGTACTGTAAGGCCACAATTAGGTCACCCTGAAGCCTTCTCTCATCTTGGCTGAACAATTCCAGTTCTCTCAGCCTTTTGTTGTACAAGAGGTGCTCCATCCCTCTAATTATCCTGGTGGCCTCCTCTGCACTCTCTCCAATAGGTCCACATCCATCCTGTCCTGGAAACTCCAGTGCTGGATGTAGCCCTGCAGGTGGGGTCGCACCAGAGCAAAGTAGAGGGGCAGAATCCCCTCCCTTGCCCTGCTGGCCATGCTGCCTTTGATGCAGCCCAGAATGCTTCTGACTTTCTGGACTGCAAGTTCACACTGGCACTTCATGCCCAGTCTCTCATCCAGCAGAATCCTCAGGTCCTTCTCAGCTGGACTGCTCTTTATCTGCTCATGCCCCAGCATGGTGTGATACTCATTGCCCCAGCAAAGTGTTCCACGTGTCTGCTGCACATTTACTCTTCCAGGACTTACAAATCGTGCTGCTCTTCTGCGACCTGCCAACTCCTCTGTCTATGAAGCTGGCACAGGAATATAAAGCAATCCTTATTTATGAGACAGGGGGCTGTGGAGCAAGAGACAACAGAGCTGTTCTTTAGGAATAAAACTAATGCTGCAGCCAACCTACCTCTGCTTCACAATTTTCAGAGCTCACCTACTCTGGTAAAAAAAATGACCAGCCAAACAAAAACCAACCCAAGACCCAAATCCATATTCCAATTCCACTACCTATGCTTAATCAGTGCATTTTATCATACAAAGTGCAAGCTAACCACAGCACTATGCTACCATGAGCATGGACAGCAAAGATAACAGCCTTTGTTTGTTGCTAATATTATTTATAAACTGCTTCCCCAATTCAAGTTTCTACCTAATTCTTTAGAAGCTGCTTCCCCACATCAAATTTCCAGCTAATTCTTCAGAAACTGCTTCCCCACATCAAATTTCCAGCTAATTCTCTGTGTCTTTTCTTATACCTTTCCTTGCCCTTTGCACACAAGTTATCAAATTCAGAATAGTAGCTGAACTGCCAAGAGAAATGGAGGATTTAAAATTGAAATCAAAGAGCAGAATCTCAATCAATTTCTTATGTCCTTGACACCATGTGGTACGGGCAGCTGTGGAGAGAGAATTGCTTAGCTTGGTGAAAAGGAAGAAGGAACCTGGTGTTTATTTGCATTCCTTCATCTCAAGTTGTGGCTTTCAGGGGCACTGGCTATTCATTTAAGATGCTCAACTCTGTGTTTTGAGGTACCTCTACAGTTTCAAGTAGAAGCACAATCTCTATAAAAACCAGCTGCAACTAAGATAGCATCAATCTGGCTGGCTAATAAGATGAAAAGATGAAAGGAGAAAGAAGAGGAGCACCTTTGAAGGGTCACACACACAGATCTCCTTTGGATGAGCAGCACATGCCAATGAACAAGCAAAAATCCCTCCCACTGGATTGCATGGGGGACCCAACAGTACAAAGCCTGAGAATATTCTTAATGAGTCTTACTAATGCTTCACACTACCGTGAAGCAGCTTTTGAGTACAACAGGGTGGTCACAAACTGTGAAGAAGCAGTCCAGCCTTTGGGGGACCTCATTGTCAAACAAGGCACTGGCTGATTAAGTCACAGGAAACAACTTTGCGTCAAGAAACCTGGCTCAAGACTGAACCCGTGGCAAGAAACAAGACCCCTCACACTACCTGACACAGCTGCCCACCAAAGAAAGTTCCAGCACAAAACCAAACACCATCGAACCCTTCTGCAAGGGCTGGGCTGTGCTGCAGTGCAAGGGAGGGCATTTCCCTGGGCAACAGCACCACCTGGTGACCCTGGGACTGCGGGATGTGGGAACCGCCTTGGCCATGCCGAGATTGGGGAGACGGGACACTGACTAAAGGTCTCCAGTGAGTTGGGAGCCAAAAGCCTGGGTAAGGAGGGAAAGAGGACAGCAGGATAAAGTTACAAGAACTAGAAAGGCGAGACAGACTGAGAGGGAAGGAAGAGTGCCTGAGCACCTTCCCTTGGAACCACAGACATCTCCCACCGCTGGTACCACCTTGAGCATAAGACCACCCCTATCCCACAATGAATTTATTGTATTAATGAACGCAGAAAGGAAAAACCCCAAAAAAACCACAAAACCCCCACAAACCTGCAAAGTATCAACAACGTTGTATGTCACAGAGGGGAAATTTTGGGGTTAATTTTTAGGAGACTATAGGCGTGGGACTTCATGGTGTCACTATCACCCAAACAAGAATCATACCTCTAATTGCCTTTTACTGACCAGTGTAAAACACAGACCAGCAGATTAACCCACTAAACCCATCCTGACAGGTGCTTTGTAAGTGGTAAGAAGGTGTGTTACGGAATCCTAGAATTACAGAATTATTTGGGGACTTTCCCCTGAAAGGGACTTTACAGATCATCTAGTTCCATCCCTCTTGCCGCATACAGGGACACCTTCCACTACATCAAGTTGCTCAAAGTCCCATCCAGCCTGGTCCTGAACACTTGCAGGGATGGGGCATCCACAGCTTCCCTCAGGGACCTCAAACCATGGCATGCTCTCCTATCCCCCTAGTTCACCCTAATGACATCTCCCTGTGGCCCACTTGCTGATTTCCCATCTAAGCTCCACCACAGATACTTAGGTATGACCTCTCCAAGGTCCACCATTTCGTTTTTCAGGTGAGGAGGAGAAATGGGCCCTGGTTTGCCATGGGTCACACTCTCCAGACCAATGATATAGGAACTTAAAAGCAAATTTCACAGATCTCTCAAGCAAGTCAAACCCCAAACCAGGAGGAGCTAAATAAAGCTAAAATAAATTAAAACTGCAAGTACTGCTTTAATGCCCATGCAATTTTATTGATAGTAATACCTGGATTTTGGCAATTCCAATGGTCAGATATCATTTTCTAGACAATTTGGGAGACTTTTTAACATCTGCACACTGCCATCCCTTTCCTACCCGCTCTATCTCAAAACACACACACAGTTACACAAATCCACTTGATGTAGTACTCCTTCTGCAGAAAAATTTCTGTTTAAAGATACAGTAAAAAATGTGTGAATAGTATCTACTTAGAAATGCTCATAATTGTCCCTGAAGTTGAAAAATTAGGTAAGGGAAGTAACATACAAGTCACTGTATCTCACACTGTCAGTGATAATGAGTATTGATTGCAGGGGTTTTATCTCTATTGGCCATACGCACACTCACCAGCATAACAATTTGGTTAAATATTCTTCATCACCATTGTGCAATGCAGTGATCAGAGAAACTAAATTTAGTTTTCAGACTACATGTATAAATAACCTGAGGTTTTCATAGTTAAGTAAACACATTAAGCAACAGTGTCCTGACAAATGTTGTTTTCAAGTGCAATTTGCCAGCAAAAAATGGGATAAACAATTTTGTGTAGTTCTTTCCAAACCAAATTCTTTTCCCTAAGTGAACCTTCCCCACACATACTGTAAAAGCTGCAACTTTCAAACTACTGGTATGATGAAGAGATAATCTTTGACTTGAATTGCTCTTGGACAGAAGTTGCTGTTCATACTCCAACACCCTACCTCTTTTCATTGTCAAATTCTATCATTAGGGGTTGTGATTTAGAAATACAGGCTTGTTAATGCCACCTAGTAAATATGAAAACAAAAGTAATTTATACTCTTGTCCCAACATAGGATATATTAAAAATTTTCCTCCCAGTCTGAAATTGATAATCCAATTCCAAACACTATAATTTCACATTGCAGATTGCCAACAAAGACCAACAGACATTTTCTTTTATTGAAATAAGCCACTGGTTCTTACACAAGCAACATCAGCATCTGACAACCATCAACCACAGCATCTGACAAAATGGCTGTTGTGTTCAGCTTGCTATTTCAGTAGTATAAAAATTGTCCAGCAATTGCCTGAAAAAACTGTAAAAGGGCTCAATTACCTTCAAATCTGTCCATCCAAGTTCAATAAGCTCTAGTCAATACAATGTTCAGACACACTCCTCCCAATTTGTAACTGTCCCACCTGCAACTTTTTATTGCATTTCATATCAGCAAGGAAGAAAAGAAACACATAAATTATGAGTTCCAACTGAAAGACTAGTTGAAAACTTCAGTCCTGGAGACAAGAAAGCCCAATCCCTTCTCCTTTGCAGCAACAGGCAACAGAGAGGAAGTAGGCAGTTTCAGGGGACAGCTATAAAAACTAACATTCCTCTAACAAACAGGAACCAGCCTCATGGCCACAGATCTTTGCTTCAAATTAGCAGAGCCCTGGTACTGAATACGTCATCTACAAAAAACCAGCAGCAAATAACCCTTCCTCTGCTCTCTACTGGCCAAAGGCAGCCAGACACCATCAGCCTTGAGTGGCCCAGGAAACATCACAAGGGTGGGACAGAAACTAAGGATTTAGTACCTGGATTTATTTCCAGAAACTCTGCCTCTGCTTATCAGTTCCTTTTAGCTGATACAACCACCTGCAAAATCAGCAGCCTCTGGTGACCATCTAAGGTATGAGCTGGCCTCCTCCATCAGCTGCCTAAAGGCTGCCCAACTGCTAATGATTGCCACCCTCTTTATGCAAGCTGCTTTTACAGTTAGCCAGTCCTTGGGAATCTACCTGCATCAGCCTTTCAGACACAATAAAACAGGTGTCTTCTCCAGGGGGGTATCAAGGGAAGGTGAGAAGTTGAGAGTTTCTGAAATTTGCCATTATTTGTTATCTACAATGAACTGCAAATTACATGTAGATATTATGCTTCCACACGGATGTTAGGCAGCAACATGAAGGAGAGGCCTAAAATCCTCAAAACTGAGGGTTTTTGTTTCCTAAATTTATATGCAGGACTGGAAACAGACAATAAGAAGTTTCCCTAAACCTAAATTTGTGCTAAGAAATGTTTCACCAAATTGTTAGTAGTGATTTAGTAGTTAGTAGTAATTTACTCAATTAGTAGTGATTTCATATTCATTTCACCTGTTGTCTGGATGTAAAGTTTTCACCAAGGCAGGAAACATAACCACTGATTTTAAGCAGCATCATATAAAGTCCCACCTGGTGCTTTCCCCTCTACCACTCATGCAAGTAAACAGAAGAGATAACAGCAAGCATGGTATAATAAAACCCAGGGCTGAATTTTTTTATCTGTGGATTTACTGTGCACTGCTGTGAAGCTGCTAAACATAAAGCTATCTGCACTGAACAGGCTCATAAATGGGAGAAATTATCAGTGCAAGGCTGTAGCCCTTAAGCAGTTGACTTCTTGAAAGTGTTCACCTCCTGTTGATTTCATCAGGAATGAAATCCAGCAACTTCCAAAAGGTGGTAACACTACTGCCATGAAATTAAACTTTATAGGGAAAGGCCTTTAAGGAAAAACAGATTTTGTTGCTCTTACTGTTAAGGCACCTTCTTCTTCTCTCCACAAAAATAACTAGGAAATCAGTATCTCACTTACAACTGACTTGCAGAAGGAAGTTTTTATTCACCTGACCATTTTTTCTCATCTTCACTCAAAATCTGGAAACCAGAAACGGTCAAATGTGTATGGACTTCGCAAATATCACCAGAAAACATGCTGGGAGCATCTCAAATGGAATGTTAAACCATGGGATTTAGTACATTTAAGAACATCTCCTCAAAGGACAAAGGGGTAGAAAAGTGCATTTCATCTTTCCTTCCAAAATAGGAAAAGCCACACAGAAGGTACTGAGGAGTCACCCTCAAGACAGACTGTCTGGATACTAAGCACTCCAGTGTCACAGCCTGAATGTTTGGGACAGCATGGAACTAATTCCAAAGCTCCCACAGATCCCAGACACAGCAGAACAGGCACAGGAATTAAGGAAGATATCTCAATTGGCCAGTGAGATCCTAAAAGCTCCTCTGTGTCACATTTGTGACAGTGCTTGAGTGGCTGAGAGATACAGTTGAATTTAAAGTGCAACAAACAATTCTGCAGGCTCCACTGGCCAAAAGCGTTTCGAAACAAAAATGAAACAGTACTAAGACAAAGTGAGGGTTTTAAAATAATTTAAAAGGAAACTTAAGGTTAAAACCAAGGGAGAGGTTGGTGGGGTTTTTTCACCCCACGTTATTATTTCTACTACCTTTCGTTAGTTTGCTCTGTCTAGCCTTCTGTTTTATTATCCTCAGCTTCTCTTTCCCTTGCTCCTGACTTGACTGTTCTGTATTCCTCATTCCCTCTCACCAGTCCCCCTACAATGCTCCCACATGCCCTCCCTTGGTCTCACAGTTTCAGCACTCCACCTCCTCCTCCACTAGTCTCTGTTCCTCCAAATCTCCTCTATGCCAACTTCTACACCCCTTTTTCTACTGATCTGCACATCCCTGCAAGTGCTCAAGGCCCTGAGCAATGTTGTCTACAGGAACATGTCTCTGCCCATGGCAGGGGGGCTGGAGTGAGATAATCTTTAAGGTCCCTTCCAACCCAAACCATACTTTGGCCATAAACTATTCCTGAAGAACTTTTTAGGCTGCAGGGCTACCACTCTCCTTCAGACAATCTTTTTAAATTTGGATTTATGATGTCCAAGGTCCACTTTTTCTCTGCCTTTTCCACATCAGCCTAAGGGAGAAGACAAACTTGGCCACAAAATAGATAGATCTCAGCTACTCTATCTGGCTTTAATGCCAAATGACAGGAATCACTCACAAGCTGTGTTACCTCAAATACTTAATTTACCTAAACATTTTATCTCATTCTCCACACAGCAGTGCATTATAGCATATACTGAGCTTTAAGCACGGGATGCAATTTATCCCATGCAGCAAAGGCTGAAGGATGTACCCTGATACTCTGCTGAAGAGGGATTACCCTAATGCTCCGAATCAAAACATATGCTTAAGGATGCTACTCAGATTAGGGTTTCAGCAATGTAATCTCAAACGAAATTTATGTTATCTGGTTTTATCCTACTGGCATTTTTTATGCCAGTTTATGGACATAAAACATGCTCCAGCTGTCTGTCTAATGCCCTAGCATGTATTTATTCTTTCCAAGCACACTGCAGGAAAAAATAAACAAAAATATCCAAGGCAGAAAAAAAACAAACATCAAAGGACAGAACAATCAATTCTCAAGACTCTTCACATAAACTACACTCAGCTGCTGGAATCATAACACTTGAAGGTTTAATTCCCTAACTGACATTTAACCAAAACAAGACAAAAACTAAGTTCAACTTCCCTTGGATTTTCCACAAGAGCAATAACATTAAAAAAGAAAACTGCTGGTGTAAGGGATAATGTAGCAAAAACCCATGTTTGTAGCACATTCATGAAATTAATATCATAAAAGGAAGCTTGTCTACACAGTATTGAAAAGGTTTAAGTCAGCATGGACTATGCACCATAAATGACTTCTGGCCTAAAAGTGTTTGGAGGCTTTCAGTTCATATCAGCTTTAAGAAGATATATTTCAAATGTTGATATTATGTCTCTTAAAATAGGCCCTTAAATACTTATATTTAGTATGCAAAGGAAAAGGAAAAAATTGATAGAGAATGGGCTTTCTATTCAAGAAAGAATATATTCCCTTTCTCATTTCCTAAATCCCTCCAGGAATTAATCAGCTGCCAGATTCATCCAGCCACAAAGTGGAAGCGCACCCTTAGAGGCTTATAGTGGTGTGTTATCAGTCAGTGAGAGGTTCGTTTTTTTGGTGGTTTGGGTTTTTTTTTTTAATAACAGAGACTGCCTAAAGGAAAAAAAAGTTAGTATTTGCTTCCACAGATAGTAGAAGATGCTCTAAATGAAAACTGTGACAGTACATTGACAAACACCTCAAATATTTCAGTTGTAATATGCTTCTAAATCTTAAACTATTGACCACAGAGAAAACATTTTTACCCCTTAAATCAAGTAGCTAAAAATTGAAGTCTCAAGAGACAAGCTGAGCCTTGGTATGACACCATACCACATTCAAGGAAAAGCTCTTTTCAATCAGTCTTTGGAAAGTCTGGTGATTCCCAGTACAGCTTCCCTCTGTTGGTACACACCAGATGTTGACTTAAGGATTCTTTTTTTTTGCCACTGAATTCCCTCACTGTAAGAAATGGATAGATCTGGAGAGTTTACACAATAGCAGTACTGGAGAAAAGTTATCAGTTACCAATTACAAGACAGAGAAGGTTAAAGTTACTCCAGTTGTATCCCATGGGTCATCAGTGAGCGTGGAAGGAGATTCAACCATCGCCCAGAAGCACAGCTTTGCTGATGAACCATGAGATCCTACCAATAGTTAAGTTTTGTTTGTTGCAGAATTAAATGGGCTCCAAATTTAATTTTTATTTTTTTAGAATTAAATTCCGTTTAGGAATCTCTTGTAACTCATTCTGGCTCTGCAGACAGGCTTTAAAGGAAAGGAGAATCTGCTTCAGAGAGCCACTAACTGTAGGCAAATTCCTGTAAGAGCCTGAGATTTATCATTTACAGTTTTTTATAGCACCGTGACAGGTCCAACCAGGACACCCAATGACGTCTGCAGCATCCTGTCACTCTGCTGACAAAGGAGGAAACAATAACTCAGGGACACAAAGTATTTAGTGGCTGGTTTTCATGCACATGCACTTCCACATGTTGCCCAAATAAGAACATACTCTGGCCAAAACAAAAAGTGAAAAACCATAACTTTTCTACCCTTGCCTCCAAAAAATATAAAACCCATGCACTAACCAGCTTTTCTGTTTAAAAATATCCAGGAGAAAATAAAAAGCGCTTGTTCCACTGCCTGTTGTTCAGCTTTCAGAGCAGCCCTGTAAGGCCAGAGACTGTAAATCAACCACTGGCATGTGCTTACACAAGGCTGTGCTCCCAGTTGGCCTCCTATCCACCTCCGCTGGCGGCTTTCTAAAGCTTGGATTTGTCTTTTGGCAGTGGTGTTCAAAACGGCGAGCATTCATGGAAAGGGTGTACAAGATGTTTCAGAAGAAAACTGAAATGTGTCTTTCCTGGCATCTTACAGAGATGGAATTTAAAAAATTTCCTTTCACCTTGATACCACTACCCAGCCTCTACAAGGTAACCAGCGAGAAGAAAAACAACTCCATAAGAACAAAAACACCTTCTATTTTGGTTTGCTTTGGAAGCACGTGTCCCGTGGGAGCTCCAGACACCTTCTGGTGAGGGGCTGCAGAGTTATATTTACATGAGCTGCCCTTGGCCTACAGTCAGGAGTTAGTGGGGGACGTGACAAAGACTAAAGCACTGAAGGCTTGCTCCGTCCTCTCTAAAAAGCACAGGAAGATCCAACTCATTGGCATGAGGATCTAACCCATAGGTGTGACTAGCACTGGATGGAGACAAGACCTGTAGGTAGCTTGTGGGTCGACAAACTCTACCCAGCTTCCCACTTCCTTTCCCAACCCTCTTGGAAGGTACCTCTAACCATGTGTCAGGCACTCGGCTGGCCACAAAAAGAGCTTGAGAAAAACATGAGGAGAGGAAGCTCCAGACCTCTGGAGGGATACCACAGCTCCAAAAACAGCCTCTGCATCCATGGAGGCTGGCAAGCCACCGAAGCTGAGGAGAAACTCTTTGCCCTGCACTCACTTTCTGTGGCAGCACCTCAACTGTGGTGGGGGAAGGTGGGGGTCAACAGCAGCCGGTTCTAGTAGAAGGCAACCCAGCCCCATGGCAGCAGGGTTGGAACCAGATGACCTTCAAAGTCCCTTCCAACTCAAAGCATTCTATCATTCTGTGACAGTGCAAACCTGCTAAAGCCAGCTGTGTTCACTTCAATGTGCCCCTCTGCCTTGCCCTCAAAACCACAGCGCAGGAAATTTAAAAAAAAAAAGAAGTGCCCATCCTGATGGTATCTGAAGAGAGATGTGGGCAGGAAATCCATGACTAATAGCATGGAGAAAATGTTAGACCCCGAAGGGTCTAACAGCCCTGATGACTGGGCAAATGGTATTTGCAAGAAGGAGCAGCAGGGAGGCAAAAGAGCAAGAGCAGCACTTTCGGCTCCAGCCTCCCTGTAAATGCTTCTCTCAACAAGCAATTAGCCTGAGAAATTTTAGACAGAATACATCAAGAATATGTCTCTCCAGCCTGTATGTGCACTTGCAGTCGGCAGCACCCACACTGCACTCAGCTCAGACACAACCCAACACAAGCAAAAGGCACTGGCACTGTAATTTATAAATATCAGCACAAGTAAAAAGCCCTGCGGACTCAAAAGCCTTTGTCCATGGGCAGCTCATATGCAACTGCAACGCATCCTATCAACAAATTAAATTATAACCTTAGACACAAGTCCTACCATCAACCAGAGTCCTTGAAAACATACATTAGGTGCAAATTAAAAATGGCCTTTTAATATGGCTTGACTTAAGCCAGTTAAAAAGAACCACCTGATGAAAATGAGAGGGATTTTTCTTTTCCCTGCGTATTGTTTGCATGCAAAGTTTCTGCCTTCTTCATATAGACTGCCTCATCATCACTTTCCTGAGAAGAGCTAAAACTGCATTCAACAATGTGAAAAAAAAAGTAGTTTATCACCATTCAACTTCCTTAATTTGGCAGAAAGAAAGAATGTGGGGTGGGGTTTTTTTCTCCCCCAGAACTACTGCAAATCAAGAAGTTTCCCAATTTTTCAGCCAGAAACCGAAAAGAGCAAGGGGCTGGGGAAATCTAAATTTAAAGAGAATTTGAGAGACAGTAAAACTACAGCCTGCATATGATTTCTGGGTGATAGTCACGGCACAGACTTATTCAATAGGCAAGTTACAGGCACAGGATGGGAGCTCAGAGCGGGTTATCAGTGGATGGGAACCCATGAAGTGCAGCAACAGGCACCAACCACAGGGTAACTCTTTTGCTCCCCAGTAGATTATTAGGAACAAGCTTCCCCTCTGACGTTTTGCTGCTACCGAAACTAAAATCTGCTTCAAATTCCTCCTTCTGCTTCTTCAGAAATCCAGTTTGGTTGGGACACTGGAAACAAGTGTGTGGCCTCCACAACCACCTTTTCCTAGGAAGGATGTTCCAGTCTACTCTTCTAAGCAATCCCACACAAAACTCTTGGAAGAAATTAGTAAAGAAAAAAGTTTTGTATATATGTCAGGAAAGCAATATAGGGCCAAGATCAACAAGAAATCCTGAATTCCAAGGTATGTTTACCTACATATTTAATGTATATATTGTAAAAAAATCTGATTGTAGCAATTTAAACATTTTCTCAAATAATATGAAAAGGCTACTTTAGGCTTCTGAATACACTTTTTTATTGATACAAGAGAACAGGCCTTTTTTGCTCGGTGCATAACTGGATTTTTATGCAATATTGACAAATACAATAAAAACAAAATCACCAGTCCCAGTCTCCTTCAGTATCTCATACACTTCTTTTGATTGGCAAAGCAGGAGAATGGAATACGGAAGTGCTATGTGCCCACATTAAGTGCAAGTTTCTGAGTATTCTTCACCAAAGAAGAATACCAAGAAAAAACACTTCCCAAGAAACTGAGATCTATGCACTTCAGCTAACCATGTGTCTGTCTTTCAGCTCTGCATGGACTTAAAATCACCATTCAATTTTACCTTTACTTTGATGTTTCACTACAATGCAAAAACATTACTGGCTAGGAAAGAGACACAGATCAAAAGGCTCCTTTGATGGAAAGGCTGCAATGATGGACACTTCAAACCAGTGACTTCACAAGACAGACAGCCATGTGGTCACGACTCAAAAATGTCCCTCATGATGGAGCTCCTTGTTTACATAACAGAGTATAAATGAATGAGTAGGTGATGATGAACCATTAACATGGGGGTAAAAATTGCTTGACACTCTCTGTTCTTCTCTCAGACAAGATACTTTTGTGGACAAAATTATAGAATGCACACATTTACTTCATCAGGACATTTTTTCCTCTTTTCATGACTCCCTTTGATTGCTCTACTCTCTGTTTTAGGCTACAACACTGCAACTGTTGATGCAGATGTGGCTTCTGCACTCTGCAGTGTTACTGTCTTCAGCAGGATGCCCACCTTACCATGGAGGCCACTTTGCATATACCTGGTGAGAAGAAAGCTTCTTAACTGAGTTCAAATCAGTCAGTGATGCAGTTTTGTTTTTAACAGCAGCTTTCCTATTTGTGTTGGGACATGTAGGCCATAAAAGCATTAACTACGACAAACACTTCAGATACAAACTAAAAGATTCCCAGTGATTTGTGTTCGGTATCATAGTGTAATTTCCACAGGGAAAATGTCACTTCTTTTACAAATGCAGGCTCACCAGCTTCCGACAGCATTTTCACGCTGTCTGCCAAAACAAAGGCCAGCAAGTGACTTCATATGAGCAAGAAAACAGAGGCACAAACAGAAGGGTGAAGAAACAAAGTTCCAGCTAGGGAAGGTGTGGGCACTATGTTCAGGAAAAACTTCCTATAGTAAAAGCAGTTAAGCCCTGGGACATAACCCTGGGGAGAACATGATGAGTTTTTAAAGACAGAGGAAACAAACATATGTCAGGAATAAGAAGGGGTTTAGGGACAAAGGATGACCCTGAGCCTCTTCCAATCCTACCTCCTTTGGTCCTGCAATACACAGTCACAACACAAAAATGTAATAAACAAAAATAAAAGGAAAGGAGCAACGGAGGTCACTTTAGATGGTAGTCAGCAAACCACCTCCCAAAGTCTGGAGAGTTGTCAAAGTTTCCTCAGGAAGTGACAAAGACAAGAAACTTTGCCTTAGTTGTAAACCTCGCAATCTCTTCTGTGGTTGCCACACAAAATTATGTCAGGATTTGGCAGGGAGTTGTAAATTGCTCCTCCAGCCCACATAAAGAAAATGTTGGGAGCTGAGGCACAGGGCACTCAGCAGCCACAGACAGATTAGGAAACCTGGCAGCTGCATAGCCAGGCACATTTCAGCACTAAAGCACGGCTCAGGAGCACAGCTGCCCCCCTACACTCCTCCCTCCTGCAGCACCTCAACATGGTGCCCACATAGAAACACCACACTAATCAAATGAGAGCTACACTTCATTTCACCACACAGACTGAGCTGCAGCTAAAACCTGCTCAGACCCAGAAGCATGTGGCATCTAACACAGGGACACCTGCTGGGAACAAACAAACTGGACTAAGAGACCAGGAAGAGGCAGGGTAACAGGACTTGGAGCAGAGCTCAAGCAATTTACACTCAGGAAGATGAATACCTTCCACATGCAGATACTTCACTGCCCATCAGCAATAATTTACTGGAGGAAGTAGTTTAGGAGGAGGCTTGAGAACACTCGCATGGCAACATACTAAAGAGAGCTGCTCAACTACATCTCCGTAGTCCTACACTTGAGGCTGCAAGGCACTGGATAATTAGGCAGGCATCCTGCTCCTGTTAGCCCACTGGCAAGCTGGAACCTTCCCTTCTCAAAGAGCCCTGCAATCAACAAAGCCTTCCTTCCAAACTCTCTCACTTCCAGCCTCCTGCTGCCCCAGATTTCCCCTCTGCCCCTCTCTCCCTGGTGTCTACTTCAAAAGCTACAGATCCCACAACCATCATCTTGCAGGGCACTACTACTCCTGGCTGCTCCAAATCACTCCCATGGCACCCACAGAGTTTTGAAAACTCCAAGATACTCTGGAGGAGGAAGAAATAAAATGCAGATACCCAAATCCTGTTTTATTAGGTTAATGCTAAAAATTAGAGGCCAGGGTCCCTCCTGGCAATGTGGGGTTACACCCAGGAGCCAATAACCTACTCACCATTTCCAGTGCAATGGCTCCAGGACACTCACTGACCCTGGAGTACTCCACTGGCCTGTAGGGCCACAATGTGGACCACACTCTGGTTTCTCTATTCCTCTTCATCATCTTCCCTTCAAGATCATCTATAGCCAAATGGGACTTCAGAGCTTGCGGAGAAGCTGGCTTTGCAAACATTGCACCAGCTGCAATTCTTCCCCATTGGGAAATTCTGAATAGGCAGAAGAAGCCCAAGCCTAGGCCCTGTACACAGCTTGAGGCCAGAAACTGCCAGTGACCCTCCTGCCTAATCCAGAGGTGCAGCCTAGGGCAGTGTTCAGAAGTGGGGAGGGATACAGCTTTACAAACCAATTTAATCCATATTTCTAACAAGGATAAGAACTTGGGACTAGGACATGTCTGACTTGACTGATTATCAAGGGATCTATGACGTACAATGCAGATTAACCAGGTCCAGAACCTACTGAAAAAAAACCAGCTGTCGAGATTTCTTTTGGTAGATCTGAGAATGTATTTTTGAGTTGCTGTCTAGCTTTCAAGTAGATCAGAAGATTAATGCCTGCATTTGTTCACACAGACAGGTATGGAGTTTTCCTGCTCTAGAAATGTCTGAACTTCTTGAGGGGATTCATCATCTGAAGTATTCTTCTCTTTTGGGAAAACAGAGCATCAATCCCCATGGTTAATGAGATGTCTGGGATCAGAAGTAGATTTTCTAGGACTATGCCCTCTTAAAACTCAGGAAGGAATATCTCACTAATTACTCAGTGACTAAAACTACAGACACATCTCACTAAGTGCTACCACTGCCACCCTATCATTTTAATGAATATACAGAGTAATTGCATACTCTTAGTAACAAAGAGCTGCATTATAGGTTTTTTCCCATCTTAAAAAAAAAAGTAAACAATCGCCTTACAAAACCTCCAGTAAGTTTGCATTTTACAAAATATCAAAAAATTATGAACATAAGGAATATCATTCCACAAGACACTTTATCTCTATAGAATTACATTTTCTGCTGGAGAAGGAAACAAGCAGACACATCCACATACTCTACCACAGACTCCTCATGTTTGTAACCACATTTATTTTTGTCACTATGCCATTTTAAAAGTTGAACGCAGGAATTCTAACCAAGAAAGGAGGAATGGTCACTGCCAAATACTTTGGGCTGAACTCTCCAGCGCTCTGGCACGGCATCCTGGCAAGAACTACTCCAGGGCAAGGTACCCACTCCTACTGAGCTAAGTGTCAACACAAATCAGAGAGAACTGGAGCGTCTATTTGTGTTTGGTTTTCAAATGTTCAACTCACTTCGATGGCATGAAAGCAAATTCATTCTAAAATACCTTCATTAATGGAGCTTCTCTGAGTGCTTATGGAGATGTGGGCCTAAAAGCAGCCGAACCTGCACCGGGTAATTTGAGATGCTTGACTTTTAAAAAGAACTGGTGTGCTGAAGTAGTGATGCTCTGCTGCTTACTGCCAGGAACGGTGGTTCTGCTCTGCGGCAGTGTTTGTCCCAATTTGGTGGGCACATTTTGCCGGGAAGCTCCCTCGGAGCGGGGCAGAGAGGGGCAGGCGCAGCCAAAGTGCAGAGCTAAGCACATTGTTGCTCCAGATGTGAAACGCACGCGCGAGTTCGCCAAAAAAGCGAAAGAAGAAAAAAAAAAATAAAGGAGTGGCAAAAAGGACGTTCCTGTAAGGAGTCGAGTCAAAGAAGCGCTGCTGAATAAAGCTAGGCAAGTAACTAAACAAAGCACCGAGCAGCACATCGGTGAGACGCGACCGAGCCCCGGGACAAGGAGCCAGCCGCCACAGCGTCCCGGGGTGGGCAGCGCTGCTGCTGCTCTCCGGGAGGCTCCCTACCGCTGGAACGGGGGCTCGGCGAGACCACTGCCGCCTGTGACGAGCCCCCAGGGTGGGCATTAAACTTCCCCCCAGGTACCTTCGGGGTTCTGGCACCAAATGGAGACCTCCGCGGGGCCGCCGCCGCCGGGGGGGGGATGGCTCTGCGCCGGCACCCCGCCCTGCCTGGGGAGCGCTGGGGGAGACCCCCAAAAGAGAGCTACTCACCGCTTCCTGCAACCCACTATACCCTTCTCACTTTTAAAGAAGTTGAGAAACAAGACAAAAACAACAAGCCCCAAAGCCTTCCCCCGCCCCGCGGAGGCCGGTGCGCGGCTGCCAAGTTTCGGCGTGGAGGAATTTTCTGCGGCTGATCCCCCCGCCCCAGCCGGGACCGGGAGACGCGGCGCCCCCCGGGAAGCGGGACAGCGAGGCTGGGAGCGTCCCCGGCTTAGCAAGCACCCCACCTCCCACAGCCCCCACCTGCCGGCCGAGAGAAGAAGGAAGGAAGGAAGGAAAGGGGGAAGCGACCCTCCAGTCGCCCTTACTCACGCCAAGCAGACACACTTTCAGCTCGCGTATCGCCATCATCTGTCCGCGGCCCGGCCGCTCCGCATCCCCGGCGCGCCGCCGCTCCGCACTGCCCCGCCGAGGCGG